>JAULAV010006810.1:0-86635 GCA_030789695.1 Scilla litardierei | reverse complement strand
GACAAAAATACCCCCAGACGGCTGGAAAAACCCTAGGTCGAAACCGGGCCGGCTGTGCACTCGGCCAAGTGGAAATGTCATTCGGTCAAGTGGATTCTCTGTGGAAAATCTGGGAAAATTGGCCTTCTGTACTGTTCAGGCCTCTCGGTCGAGTGGTCTGCTCACTCGGTCGAGTGAGCTTCTAACTCGGTCGAGTGGGTCTTCTGCAAAACCCTCCAAAATCGATGTTCTGCTTGATAAATTTATGTCTCTACTCGGTCGAGTGGGGTTCTCACTCGATTGAGTGGGAATCTCACTTGGCCGAGTGGGAATCTCACTTGGCTGAGTGGGAATCTCACTCAGCCGAGTACATTGTCTCTTCTTCTTTCAGCTGGAGTTGGTCGTGTCAGCGCCACTCAGTCGAGTGATCTGTCTCACTCGGCCGAATAGGCTTCTTCTTCTTCATAATCTCCTCCTTCTCGCTCCTTTTTCCATTCTCTTGCCTTTCTTCCTCTTCTTCTCATCCTCAAGCACCGTGAGCTCCTCGATATCATCGTGATTGATGCTCTGGCATGCGTGTATATACTTATAGCTTCAAATTGCTCCTGATTGCTCCATATTTCCTAAAATCCAACGAAACATAGAAAGAGTGAAATTCATCGTAAAATCATCGTTTAAATGTTAATTCGCGATACGAGCAATCGTTATGTCATGAAAAAATGCAGAAATAAAGTATAAAATATGAGTATATCAAAAGACAAAAGCTTTGTGCATACTTCTTCGGTAAAGTCGGGATTTTTATTATAGATCTTTGTGTGAACTTCATTGATAAGTATTTTCTATCTTTCTGCTTGTAATCTTCATGCTTTCAATTATAAATATTATATTGATTATTGCAATGTCTTGTGAATAATTCCCCATCTAAGGCAAGGGTTGAACCATACTATGATTGAACTATGAATTGATTTCTTTTATTCAGTTATTGAAGTTTTCAAATTAGGGTTTTGCCTTGGATGTATTATTTGTTGGTTTTTGTCTTTAGGGCTATAAAATCGACGTCCGGCCTAAGTTGGACAGACGATGAAAACATAAAAGCAGCGAAAACCAACTTAACACTATTTTAAGTTTAGCCCTAAAGAGTTAAACCCTAGCCAGAATCTCTACTATCCCAGGGTTGGGTTCAACTAACCCCTAAAGATAGACCTATCAACCTATTACAATTATAAATGCATGTTAATAAACTATATACCTTTTCACTTCTTTTCCGCAGAATACAGGCGTCGTTTGCAGCAACATTTCTTTTCCTTCGAAGCGATGCCCCGCGCCGCTTCTCCCAAGCCGAACCTCATACCGAGCTGAACTGCGTCCCGTGCCGAACCGCTTCCCAAATCAAACCGCGTCCCGAGGCGAGCAACACCCTTGTCGCCGAGCCAACCAATGCTCCAAAGAAAGTTTCACCTTAAGTGGATCCTCTGTCAAGACTTCGGATCCGATCCGAACTCCTTCATAGCTTTGCTAGAGCCCGATCAGGAGTAAGGAAGAATGTTGGGAGAAAGAATGAATATTAATTTTAGTCTTAATCCGAGCGTGCTCAAAACTTTTTGGAGCTACTCGAATTGAAGACTTGGTGCGGGCGCCAACATTATTATCAAAGAAAATTGATTTCCTTCTTCATGGTTAATTAGATCTAATGGCCAACTACAATTGGTTTGATCTATGGTTTTCAAACACTTTTGTGATCCATACTATCTATGTCACCACGACAGTTGGGCCTAGATTATAGCCTCCAAGCATTGATTTAACTTCTATCCATGACAGTGGCCTGAAGAAAGGTTGAGGATACATTGTTGTGTGTATTGCCTATATCGTGTGTTGATTCGCAATGACAGTTGGTTTTTCCATATGATAGGTAGTCCTGTCATTCACTACGACAAGGGATATGTATTTACATCATGTGCAACAACCTCTTCCTAGGAAATAATTCAATAGCTAGATAATTGAGTTCAACTCTATGTTTGATTCACATTAGTGGGGATGCTCAGCCTTAGAGCTTTTTTCTATTGGTATTTCTCAGACACAATAATATTCTCACACTGAATTGATCTGCATAGATAATCAAAATCTTGAATTGACCAGTACTCATAACCCGCCTCCATGTATCGACCTGTGAGCTACAACTACACAATGCGCTATGATATAAATATAAAACACACATCAGAGCTCGATGAAGTCTATGCATATAGACATCAAGTTCTTAGTTGTTAAAGAAAGAGTTCAAAGTGGACAATTGTCTACAAAGAACATAAGAACAAACTATATGATTACGGATCCGTTTACTAAGGGACTATCACCCAAAAGGCTTCATGAGCACATGGCTTGTATGTGTGTCATGTCAATTAAGGATATTTAGTTTCAGTGGGAGTTTGTTCTTTTGGGTACTCATATGATATAGACATCTTCAGTTATTTCTGGTTATGTATATTTTGAGATTACTTTCTACAGAAATGTGGTTTCGATCATTCACACTCTGATTTTGGTATGGTTTGATCTCATTATGGTTTAAGGGTGGACTCGTTGAAAATAGGCATGTTAAAATCACATTACATGAAATTTCATGCTACACATCCACATCATAATCCATGTCACTTAGTTGTATTGGCATGCATGACCATTGATGGGTCGAGTAATGATAGAAGCAACGAAGGTCGCTTTGATCCTATGTTTATATGATTGATTGCTCGATTGGCTTATAGATACATTTTAGTAATGACAACAAAGTTGAGCTCATTCGATTATTTAGGAAAAACATAATTATAAGTTTTGACAAATAGTCTAAGTGAGAGATAGTTGGATCATTAATCCAACGTTGGGCTTATATGTAAAATAATTATGTATTGCATGCTATCATATTAAGTTAAACCCAATTAAAAGTGATCCGTTAAAGTTTTGTGTGTTTGGGCTTTTAATGTATTTGATAGGGTGTGTGCCTTTAATGTGTAGAGAATTAATGTGTATTTCTAGTTTAATGATAGGCTAAAATAGGAAACCCGATGACAACATGATTGTTGTCAATATAGAGTGGTCATGGTTCCCGGATCACATGAACGAGGTTTCTATTCTATAATGAGATCACATCGGCAGTTATAGAGCTATAGAAAACAAAAGGAATTATATTGGAGATTCGTGTTGATCTGGAAGGCCAACCACACAAATCTAAGGTATCAATCATCATGGATTCAGATACACTTCTGCATAATATTTCAGTATTTTTCCAATGGTTTAATATAAATCTCCCGTGATTTTGGCGATGGTTTTCACCATATAAATTCTAGTTTATCCCCAACATTCTTTCCCACATAGGTTAACTTATATTGTATGTTTGACATGGCCTTTAATAGCAATATTCATAATAAGAATAAATATTATGATTGAAATCATAACTAATTTTTTGAACAATTAATTAGAATACATATTGATACATCACTCCAGCATTCTGATCATCCTGAACTCTTACATCAACATCTGCACAGCTCTTTCCTTCAATACGGTGGTGGATAACTTCCCGAATAATGCCCTGCACATTAATTTCTTTAAGAAAACCATAGTAGCATCATCATCATCAAAAATCTTGAGAAAATCATGTCAAATGTGGCTACCAGGAGGAGCATAAGGTGGATAAAAGAACGGCGGGTATTGTTGTACTGTGAAATCTTGCTGCGTCGCTAGAGAAGGATATACAGGCGGATATATTGAAGGCGGATACACTGCAGGATGTGTTGGAGCTGGATATGTTGAACGTGGATGCATAGCATGATCTACAGGAGGGTGCATGTGATATGTTGAATGTTGATATGTTGAATGTGGATACATAGAATGATCTGCATGAGGGTGCATGTGATATGGGTAAGCCTCCATTGATGGCCGATGAGTATGAGAATGCTCTGCATGAGTTTTCGAAGGAGTATGGTGTTTCTGCAAGGATAAAATAGACCCCATAGTATTTGATTAAGAGACTCTATGCAAATGTTGATGATTGGACTTACTAGTGCATTTGGGAAGTGCATGATGAGCTTCACTTCCCCTGCATACCTACAGCAATGAGAAAAGAGATATTAGTACAAATGAGTCCAAAGAGATTTTGAGCTTATATGTTAGCCAACTATTATTGACTTCATATGCCTCATTTTGGGAACATGTTTTGATTTTGAAAACTGTTGTTTTATATAGTTTAGATCCCAACTTGAGGTTTTTCAAACCAACTTTGTTTTGCAAACCAAAATAGAGTTTTTTTTAAAAATAAAGCTTGAAGTTGGTATAAACACAACCCTTGGTTTCATTTTAACTTGAACGAACCATTGGTTTCACCAATGGTGTTGCCCAAACCATGCCTGAAGATCCATTGAAAAGAACATGAGTATTACCTCCCAGCCTTAGTTTGGAGCATATGCGGCGCGTCATCATATCCTTTTAATAGAACATTGTGCAGTTTAACCCTGAATAAGAACTTAGCTTTTGTTAAAAACCAAAGGTGAGAATTGTCAGAATTATTTCAATCATTAGAAAATAATCAATTTTCAATTTCAAAAAATTCATTATTTTACTTTTATCTTCATTTGTTTGGATTACCAATTGAGGTGTTAAACTAAAATAGAAGAAAACACATTAATTAGTGTTTAATCAAATTTACCCAAATAAATAAATTGCAAGCACAATACAAGAGATAAAAAAGGGTAAAGAGTGGTTAAACCTGCCATCGCCTATGAAATTATCGCGGCTAAAAGTGTTATCATTCCAAACTGTTATGCTAATCTCATGGAGACCTTCGATGAGGGAGAAAACAAATTTCTCTTCAAATTTAGGGTTCTTTCCTCCATCTGAAATCGTTTAATCATGCATCACATCATCAATTTAAAAAAAATTTAGAGAAAAATCAAATCTTTAGATTGAAATGCAGCAGGTACCCGTGCATGTTCGAGTCCGAAACTTGGTGTTAGCATATTCTAAGCATATGTAAGGATCTTGACGTGAAATATACTCGGTATCCTTTAAATTCTTGCAACCCACAGCTTATTTCATATAATGCAAATAATTTCATAAAAATTATAGTTAAAAATCAATTAGTTTAAGCAAGAAATATCATTGATGAATTAAAAGGATATCGTCAATTTACCCGTGACCTCAAGCAGCTTGCCATGGATTCCATGCAACGACGACATCAGAGAAAGAAAAAGGATGAAGGAGAGGCGTTTCTTGAATAGATTATTCAAGGAAAAAACAGTAGATGTCAATTATACGCAAATGGTTGAAAAAGAAAATAATTCATTGGTTAGTATTGGGTTATTTAAGTGAGATTAATAGACATCAATGGAATCTGACAAATTGATGATAACCGAATATTTTTCTCCGCGATCCTCGTTGGACAATTTCAGTTGGCATGTCAATGTCTATATTTAAAACCATTAGTTCACAGAATAGCTTATAATTTGCATATTGTTTTTGTTTGTTTGTGTGGTTGAAAATTCAACAAATTTTATGGAGGAAACTACTACAATCACAAATAAGATTGTATTATAAATAGAGGTGCTATATCTCACTTGTAAACATCTTAATATTATTCTCTACATCAATAACATTCCTCCTACTTCTCATTAATCTATTCTAGTTTTTGTTAGTTTTCTTGCTACAATTGCTTTTTGTTCTTTCATTTCTCAACACGTTGTCGGCACGAATGCTCTATAAAGTCCAAGTCTTAGTCGTCTCCGCTAAGTTAGTACAAGATAGTAAGATTTGTTAACATCATTGCACTTTTTTTTTGCGGTTTTAGTACCTACGTTTCTCTTTCATTCCGCTACTTGTAAAACTAACGTAAACAAGTTGAACCTAAAAGAAAGGAACTTCATTTATTAATTAAGGATTGTGTACCTTAAAACTATCAAAGATACCTCTCGTAAAAAGTTGTATTGCATGTTTCTTATCCACTAGTTGTGTCCTTAAATGACACCACTTCTTTCTTCGTCTTCATTTGATAGCACCACAATAACATTCATGCACTAACATTATTGTTACTCTCCATCCTGCATAGAACCAAGCATTAACATTTCTTTAATATCACCGTTGACTTCTGCTATTAGGATTTTTGTTTTTAGTTTGGGAAGAAGACTGACATGAATAATTTTGGAATTTAATGTTTCAAAATGGCAGTCTAAAAAAAAGAGCTCGAATATCTGTGTTATGGTGTTTTCTCACCACTGAATCGTTGACCGACGACTGTACGGTCAACGTGGTCAAGGGGTCGGTTGAGATCACTTGGACATGCCAAGCTCACGTGCGTTCAGCGTGGGTCGGAGATGGAATTGGGGCCGAGCATCGGTCCTCGACTGATACGGAGCTGAGGGGAGGCCTCGGCTCTGTTCGAAGGGCTCGGCCTCGGTTGGACGTGCGTCGAGGGGGAGCCTCGGCGCTTCGCTCGGTGCTTGGTCTTCGGTCGATGGCCACACCCGCTAGCTGCGAGGGTGGTCGTCGGGCGCTGAGGGGTAGCCTCGGCGCCTTGGTCAGCTTCTTCCTAAATTAACAAGAAACTCGTCAGGGTGACCGGACCTTGGTTCCGGCCGAATCCCCTCTGATGCCTAAGTCAGATCAAGGTCTGAGGAATACTCGGCGGGGTAGGTATGACTCTAGAGGAGATCGATACGCTGACCCTCGACGCGAGCAGGGGAAGGGAGAGAAATGGCGGAAAACCAAAGTCGTTGATGGAATACCTCCGATTTGGGTACCTGGGATTCGATCCTTTTCTTCGTTGTCCTTCCCATCCTTTTATGGAGCTTCGTCCACGTTTGCCCCCTCCCCCCCTCGTCCACGCCCCCACGCTGTCCGCCCCACTCACGCCCCCGAGATCCGTCCCCACGATGGCGCCTGCCTGCCTGCCTCATGGGGGAGCCGATTACGGGGCCCCTTAATGGACATTAAGGCTTTAATGCCCTGATAGCTACTGCACAAGTACTAGAGGGGGTGTGAATAGTACTTTAAAATAATTAAGAAGATAATTCCTAATTATCTTGCAAACTCAACCAACAATGCGGAAATGAAAAAGTGACAACAATAAAATACAATCGCAAACAAAACGATATAACGGGTTCGGACCCACCCAAGTCTCCCCGACTTGTTCCCAGTGATCCTACGTCCCAAACACCCGGATCCCTCCGGATACTTGAGTTAGAAACTTCTAAATCAAATATGCACTATGAAATACTTGTAGAAAACCTCTACAAGATCAAATCATACATAAAAGAAAATGTGAATCCCACAAACCGGGATCACACACAACTCTCACAACCGAGAGTAAAACTTACAATAGCAATGTAATTGAAATAAGAAATGCTTACCAACAAAATCCTATGCCTTGAGTAAAACTTACGATTTTAGGGCAAGAAGGATTTTGGGGAAGAAGAAGGCACCAAACCCTAGCTCCAAGATGTTGACCAGCAATGGGAGGCTAGGAAGATGTTGGTGACCTTGGATCAAGCTCTTGGCTTGAGTGGCTCACAATCAATGTGAATCTCTCTTTGGAAATAAGAGTGTGAGAGAGATTCTAGAGAAATGAATGAGCTTGGAAATGAGAATAAATGCTTCTCTTTGATTCTCTAAACTTCAATTAATATCACCCTTGAATGCTTAGCAAGAAGCCCTTCAAGTATATATAGGATAGAGGAAAGAGAGAGCAAAAAATCGTGGCATTTAATGCTCCAACGGCTCTATTCTGAAGCAGTCTAGTCGGTCAAAGAAGGATCACTGACCGACTAGTTTCTCAACTAGTCGGTCAGTGATTCAACATGAACCGACTAACTGGAGAACAGCCAAAAGAGAAGTTCAGACAATAAAGAACTAGTCGGTCCAAGAATACTTGCCAACCGACTAGTTTCACAACTAGTCGGTCGGTGAGTGTTCTTTGACCGACTAACAGATGAAATATAATAGGCTGAATTCAAAGACAGCTAGTCGGTTTAAGAACAACTTCCAACCGACTAGTTTCTCAACTAGTCGGTCGGTCATTGTGCTTTGACCGACTAACTGTAAAAAGTAAGTTAGGCTGAAAAATGAAAGCTCAACTAGTCGGTCTAAGAAGGATTCCTAACCGACTAGTTTGACAACTAGTCGGCCGGTGAACCTTCTTGGACCGACTAATTGTAAACAGTGAATGAGCTGAAAAAGAACAAGGCATTCTAGTCGGTTCAAGAAGGATTGCCGACCGACTAGATTGTCATCTAGTCGGTTGGTTCTTCTTCTTGAACCAACTAACATGCACAAGAAGCCACGATAAGAAGCGTTAAGCTTCGGGAAAGATTCTATGGGCTTCTAATATGATCCTAGCTCTAATGATATGAGCGTAATGAAGATTAAAACGTAAGACCTACTCAAGGCTTAACATTCTACGGAAAGAAGCTAGAAGACTATAAATAAAACTTGACGAACCGTCTTCAAAAGCTTCAATCGAATCTTCTTGACTTCAATAATGGTCCTTGAGCTTCAACGAAGCTTCAAGCACACGATCACGCACTTTGAGAAGTCTTGAGACGTCGCTTTTGATGTTCATAGAAATTTGGCGACGATCTCTATAACTGCGCTCACAAAGAGTTAGTTCACGATATTTATGTTTGTTCATCATCAAAACCAAATCCGGGGAGTCAATACTCAACATTCTCCCCCTTTTGGTGATGACAAACTAACATAAATAATAATCAATAATAATGAATCAAAAGAAATTTACTTACTCCCCCTGCATTGATGACACGTTGATTCCAAATAAAATAATAATCATACGCATCAAGCAGACGAGGAAAGTATAAAATGAAAATTCAATTATTGAAATATCGGATTTGAAATCCATTTTTATATCTTAACTCCCCTTGAATCTAACATATCAAATTAGATTCATGGTAAATTGCTTTAAATTATCATTTAGCGCATTGTCATTATTAAATCTCTCCCCCTTTGGCATTAGCAAAAAGAGCGGGAGGAGATCAACGACAACAACAATGGCTACAAATAAAAGCACGGGAGTCAAAGAATACGACCACGGTCCAAATGACACCAAAGGAAAATACGAAGTAAATCAAAGCATGCCAACGAGACCATAGTCGATAATCGAAAAATAAAATCATCAAAACTCAAATCAATTTCACGTATTGAGTTATGGAACATACTCTCCAATATCAACATTCTTGGTTAATTTAGTGCATGGAAAACAATTCTATGTTTTCTTATAAAGAATTCTATTTAACCAAATATTATCGTCGAGCGACGAAATCAATCATCAGAGACAAAAAATATAATGTGCACACAGAAATGAATGGCAACACGATGTATATATATATATAAGAACATGGTACAACAAAATTATACATCTGCCAACAAAACTATAAACGATCCTCAGATCGAAGCACATCATACAACATATCTTACAGCAGATATCGAAGTAACACAAAACATACAGAAATCCATCAGAAATACATCAAAATACATCAAAATGCATCACCACCCAACTATCCTACCCCACTCTCTCACAACAAAGATGTCATCCAAAGTGCACTAGGGAGAGTCCTCCAACGCAAGCTCGGGAGGTGGAGGGAGGATCTGCAGCAGCAGCAAGCTCTGCAGAAGGTGTGGTGGTCTCAGGAACGACCGGAGTGTCAACTGATGGGAGAGTGGCAACGGGAGTGGTCTCGGGAGCACCAACAGACGAAGTATCCACCGGAGGAATGGTGACAGCAGGTGTGCTCTCGGGATCACCAGCATAAATAGCAGCAGCACGAGCAGACGTACCCTCAGGGGCACGAGCAGGAGATCCAACAAGCTCCTGGAGCCCAGCCTCATCCATCTCCTCGTCGTCAGAAACCGACGAAGGAATCTCAATGCCCAAGTGAGAGCAGATGCGAGCTAGCATCTCCTCAGAACGAGAAACACGAGACTCAACACGTCGCAGAGAAACTGCAAACTCAGCGAGCGACGGAGTAGGAGAAGGAGCAGGAGCAGCTGAAGCAGAAGCTGAAGGGGTCGTCCTCTGAACGTGACGAAGCGTCGCAAGAGAATTCTTGACGGTCGTCGCATTCAGGGGAGGACCAAGAGGACGCTGGTCATCGGGAGGGAGAGAAACGTCGAAGTGACGGAAACAAGAGTCAATAGGCATGGATATGGAATATGGGCTGACTTGGTGGAGGAGAGAGGGAGATCGACGGCGAACTTGATCGGAGATGGCCGGAAAACGC
The DNA here is from genome assembly GCA_030789695.1 of Scilla litardierei. Lineage (NCBI taxonomy): Eukaryota > Viridiplantae > Streptophyta > Magnoliopsida > Asparagales > Asparagaceae > Scilla > Scilla litardierei. The sequence goes on along the minus strand of JAULAV010006810.1, from coordinate 76,394 downwards.
GGCAAACGACGGAGGAAGATGATGGGTTTCGGGGGATAGGGGGTCTGAGAGAAATTTCGCACCGATTAGAAATGAATCTAATCGGTGCGGGAGTGAATAAGTCGACTTGGAAGAGGAAAAGACACAACAGCCCCTGCGCATTTAGTCGGTCATAGTTCAAGCGCTGACCGACTAGAATGTGATCTAGTCGGTCGGCCAATGAGCTTGAACCGGCTAAGTGCAAACAGTAACTGAAGCCAAAATTAGGGCATGAGTTAGTCGGTCTGAGTTCATTCACTGACCGACTAGAACGCAATCTAGTCAGTCGGCCAATGAACTTGGACCGACTAAGAGAGTCCAAAAATTTGAAATTCAGAAATTTTGAGTTCTCTCCTGATCGCACTTGGACGAAACATCGAAATACTCTCATTAATCATTAATCTACCCCATAAAACATCGAAAATCTTAAAGACGACGTTCATGAATAATTCGAGCATAAATTCCGAAAATTCAACCAAAAATCCAGAAAATCATTCTAGCATGAGCAAATATAGAGAAAATTATTATCATGCAAGACTATTGAACATATGAATCCTAAATCTCGGATTCACCCATAATCCCCAATTCTCGACGCAACCGCACAAAGGAGTCTTCCTTGAGTGGTTTCGTGAAAATATCGGCGATTTGCTTCTGGGTTTCAACGTACACTAAAATGATGTCCTTTTTAGCAACATGATCATCAAGGAAATGGTGACGGACATCTATGTGTTTAGAACGGGAATGGTGTACCGAATTCTTAGAGAGACATATTGCACTTTGGTTGTCCACCATGATAGGGCTGATCACTCCTTATTGTACACTTTTTTCCCGCATGTTTGCATGCCATTTAGATCGCTCAAATCATGTTTTTCACGATATATCGACGATATTGCGATGCTTTTCACGATTTGTTGTTTTTGTCACATTTCAGGTGATTTGGAGCGATTTGGAGTGATCTCGAGATACGCCTACTCCAGAGTGTCACCGATGACCTCCCCGAGGGGTATTTTGCTGTTGGAGAGGAGAGGAAGAAGAAAGAACGTCGCAGGAGCGACGAGGAGGACAAAACAAGCTGTTTGGGCATTTTTAGTGTCTCACTCGGCCGAGTGAAGGAGTCACTCGGCCGACCAGCGAGACACCGCTCGGCCGACCTGATCGGACACGCTTTATGTGTGCACTCGGCCGAGCAACGGATGCCACATCGGCCGAGTGACGAGACCCCGTCCGCCCGAGTGGCACCCAGACGAAGCCATTCAAAAATCACCAACTTACTGTTTTTCGTCTGCCTGAGCTTCAGAAGACCCACTCGGCCGAGTGGAAAATGCCGACCGCCCGAGTACCAAGAAGCCGTCGGCCGAGTGAAGACAACTCACTCGGCCGAGCGGCCCCCGAAGTGAAGACCCCCGAAGACCCAGACTTACTGTAAATTCTCAGGGTTTGTCACTCGGCCGAGCGACTTTTGTCACTCGGCCGAGTGCGACGCGCTGCCTGTAGCGAAAATTGCGGTTTTCAGGCTGCGCAGGGGCATTTTGGTCACAGTTTTTTGGACGATTTTGGGGGGTATTTAACCCCTGTTTTTACCCTAGGTTAGGGAGCTTTTCTCTTTAATTTTTGCAGCTTTTAGATTAACTTTTTAGCTTTTATTCTTGTGATTGGAGAGGAGACAAAAGTTGATTTTTGTTGGATTATTGGAAGAACTCCATTGGTTTGTGTCTCTCTCTCCTCTAAAAATACTATTTTTATTGATTATCTCAATATTGTGATGAATTATCTTGTTAATTTCATTGATTATTTTTGTATTTGTGCTATGAATTGTGAGTAGTCTACACGTCTTGGGGCGTGGGGATGAACCCTACGAGCCCAATTTCAGATTTGTGATGAATTGGTAGAAATTTTGCTAGAATTGCTATTAGGGTTAGTTTGGGATCGATTTAATATGGATGGCTAGGTATTCATATCGATTGGGATTTGTAAGAGATTGGATCCCAATTCGATAGGAAACCCTAGAAATCCGAATTGGGTTGGAATCGAATTTCCGTAGTATCAGTTTGCAAGAGATTGGACCGATACTAGGGTTTCTCGGTTGCAATACCATGCCGATACCCGTTTGCAAGAGATTGGACGGGTAGGAACTATCCCAACCTAGGTCGTGGCCCGAGTTTGCACGAGAGTGGGCTCGGGGCGCGATTGAACGATGATGTTGATCCTAATGCTAGCTTGCCTAGGCTAGGGTTTACAAGAGATTGGACCCGAACCTAGGATAGTTATAGACCGGCAACAGCGCGAGAGCGTGAGCTAGGTATTACATTCAGTTGCAACTAGTTCATCCAAAATTTTATTCTAGCAATTTTGATACCAATGAACCACATTGACGAAATACGGTGAGTGGCGGGAATTCCACATTCCCTAGACGTTCTTTATTTGATTTGATATCTTCGTACTTTGTCTGACGATTGTGACAGGATCGCCAAAGGCAAATTCTCTATTTTCTGTTCTTAATAGCCAGGTTGATTGGAGCAAGCACTTTCATTCGTCCTCCCTGTGTTCGATAACCCGCTCGCCGCTACACCGTGCGCTTGCGGTAAAACTACACGGTCGCACTTTTGGGTTACATTTCGGAGCGATCAAGTTTTTGGCGCCGTTGCCGGGGAGGCGATTGCGTTTGATCTTACCACCCTAGCTATTTCTTTCTTTTTGTTTTTATTCCATTATTTTTTACCTAACCCTTCCATTGTGCTAATCACTTCTTTGAAACTTTGTTTTCCCGTGCATGAACACGAGATCAACGGCGGACCCTGAAGCTATATTATTTGATCCCGAGATTGAGCGTACTGCGCGGAGAATCAGAGCGGAGAGAAGACAAGATCCGGAAGGGAGGTTTATGACCAACCCGGAAACTGTGGAACAATTAGCGGCAAGAATGGCGAGGATTATTTCTATTCGAGATAGGCTCCGACCTAAGACCTCTTCTACGACCTCATCCATTGCCATGCCGGAGTTGGCGGCTGACAAGAATTTCGAGCTGAAGACTGGACTAGTGGTTCTGATGCAGCAGGATCCATTTCATGGGAATGCCCATGAAAATCCCCACTACCACATCCAGCTATTTTTGTCGAAGTGTGCCACATTTCAGATGACGGGGGTCTCCATCGATGCCATCAGACTGCGCCTCTTCCCCTTCACACTAAAGGACAAGGCACTTTATTGGTTGAGGACGCAAGCTGAGGGAGTCTTTACCACATGGGACGAGTTGGCGAGTGCATTCATTGACAAGTTCTATCCGCCCTCCAAGACGGTAAAGATTCGGAGCGCTCTTATGTCCTTCAAGCAAGGACCCCAAGAGACGCTCTATGAGGCTTGGGAGCGTTTCAAAGATCTGCAGCATCAGTGCCCGCACCATAGCATTGAAGATTGGGAGCTAGTTCATAGCTTCTACAATGGTCTCCAACCGGGGACCAAGCAAATTATTGATGCCGCGGCAAATGGTGCCATCCTCTCGAAGACTCCCGAAGAAGCTACGGCCCTAATTGAGGAGATGGCCTCAAACAATCAACAATGGGGCGATGAGCGAGGACACTCTACGTCCTCCTTGAAGCCAACTAGCATCTACGAGGCAAAGGCTGTAGCGGAGCTGACAAGCAAGTTTGATTCTCTCCACAAGGTAGTGGAGAGACTGGAGAAGTTTATCACGGAGCCCCAAGGAACCCCTTCCACATCCGCACCAACGAATCAAATGTGTGATTGGCAAGACCAATCTCAAGCTATGTATTTGGGAGGAGAGCAAGGAGAGGGATCCTTGGAGCAAGTTCAATATGTCGCGGGGAACCAAGGATATTGGGCCAATCCGGCCACAAGAAACCATCCCGGTTTCTCTTATGCCAACAATGAAGGAGCTTTGAACCCGCCGCAACAACCACCTCAACAAGCTCGACCACCACCACCACCCCAACAACAACACTATCCGCCGAGGGGGCCTCCACAACAAAATTTCCAACCGAAGTAACAAGTTCCACCCTATAGGCCGCCCGGATACAATCAAGGGTGGAGAAATCAAAACCCTCCACAAGCTCAACAACGATCCGACTTCGAAGCTAGAGTGGAGGAGTTTATGGTCGAGCAAAAGAAGGTCAATGCTTCCTTGAAGGCGGGCCAAGACTCCCTTACAACCGTTGTAGCTCAAATCTCGGAGCAATTGGCGTTGCTCAATCGGAATACTCAACAATTGCCGGCTCAACCCGAGCAAAACCCACGGGGCAACACCGGCCACATCAATGCCATGGTTGTCGTTACAACTAGAGGCGGGAAGGATACCACCCCCGCCATGATTCCTACCGAGGAACCCGTGGAAGAGAATGTAGAGCCAATTGAGCCGGTAGTTGAAGTTGAGAGGGAGAAAGAGCCGCAAGAAAAGGAGAAATCTAGAGCGAAGCAATTGATTGAAGAGAGGCGCTTTATGCCACCGGTCCCGTTCCCCCAGAGGCTCGCTAGGGCAAAAATGGAGAAAAGGCTAGCAAAGTTTCTCGAGTATCTGAGAGGGGTTAGCCTCAACATTCCCTTCCTCGACGCCATCGTGGAAATCCCCACATATGCTAAATTTTTAAAGGATTTGATTTCGGGGAGAAAGAGGAAGGAGAAAATTATGCTCGCCGAGGAGGGCTCTTGGTTCACCAAGAGAGAGAAGGAGCCGGCTAAATTCAAAGACCCGGGGAGTTTTCGAATTCCTTGCACCTTGGGCGGCGTCCCTCTACAAAAGGCGTTGGTGGATTTAGGGGCTAGTGTGAGCCTCATGCCTCTCTCCATGTTCCTAAGGCTAAACACCGGGACGAAATTGAAGCACACCGACATGCGGATACAACTAGCCGAAGGACGGATCACAAGGGCGGTAGGGATCGCAGAGGACATCCCGCTACAAGTCCCGGGGGGCATATGTTTGCCATGTGACTTCGTGATCATGGACGTTAAGGAGGAGGGAGATACGTCATTGATACTTGGACGCCCGTTCCTCGCCACCGCCGGAGTCATTGTCGACGTGCGAGAAGGTACCCTAACATTGAACGTCGGCAACAACGAGGTGGAGCTTCATATTCCTAAGGCAATGAAACACATGCCTTACCACGAGGAGCTAGACTATATGGACCTCCTTGACGAGGTAATTGAGGATGCGATCCCTCACTCCATCGGCGCTCTATTCAAAGAAGATTTCAAGGAAGAGCCGGATTTGGACCAAGAGGAGAAGATAAATGATTCCCCCGACTTCTCCGCTGAAATAGATGAAGGTGACGCTGATTTCGCAAGGATTCGAGAGCTCTGCAAGCTCTCGAAATTAAAGTCTCCGAAGAAAGCCCCGCCGGCACGGAAATCGGCGTCACCGGTGAAGCCGAGGACCGGAGCAAACGTTAGCTTGGAGGAGCCTCCCCCCAACACCATTCGAGACAGGAGACCACTGAGGGAGAACACGCCGCCGCAACTTCCGAATCCAAGCGTTCTCCCCGGAAAGTTTGACGGGTGCTTCCCATATGCACCAAACATCCCGCATTAATTGAAAATCATAGGGGGTCGAGCTCACGACATTAAACGAGCGCTTGTCGAGAGGCAACCCGACGGTTATTGCTTTATTTTCACTTTTCTTTTATTTTTGTTTTAGAAATTTTTAGTGTTTTGAGTCGTTCGCCCAAAAATCTTGTGATAACGGGCCCTATTTTTCCTGACAGGAGAGGAGAACGAGGTACCCATCATTAGGAGGATGCACAAGGCGACGAGGAGCGCCCCAGGAAGGCGCTCGATGCTTAGGAGGAAGATGAAATCGACTGGAGGAAGAAAAACAGAGTTTAGAGCCCTAACGAAGACAAACAGCAGCAAACAAGGCTCACTCGGCCGAGTATACTAGTCACTCGGCCGAGCACACAAGTTCGTCCGGCCGAGCCGCTCACGAACGAGGGAAGTCTGCTGTACCCAACTCTCTGTTTATTTTCCTGATTTCAGTATAACTGCTACTCGGCCGAGTATATATATTCACTCGACCGAGTAAAACTGATACGCTCCTAGGGCGAGTCTTGCCGAGTAGCTTGAGCCACTCGGCTGAATGGACTTACTCCACTCGGTCGAGGGTGGTAAGGCCACTCGGCCGAAGCGTAGCGGGGAGAATTTTTACTTAGAGTTCACTCGGCCGAGCGACCCAGTCACTCGGCCGAGTCGTAACTTTTACTATAAATAGGGGCGAGGGTTGGGCTCGTTTTTCGAAACGATCCAAATCGCAACCGCCCCGACCCTTCGCATTCCCAGCGCCCGAATCCCCCTCGCTCGCCCGATCGCCGACCCCCGCGCCGCCGCTCGGCCACCCACCGCCGGCCGAGCCGCCGCCGCACCTCGCCCGAGTCGCCGCCGGCGGCTACTGCTCCGTCCGACTCCGGTAACCCCGTTTTAGCCTATTTTCTCCTCTTTTGTGTATTTTTCGAGGATCCATGTATCTAACGAACCCCAAACCCAAATTAATTTCCATTTCTATCTATTATACCCCTAATTCCCCATACGTTTTGAATATTACTCGCTGACATCTCCATTTCATGCGCAGGTTATATTTGGGAGCTTAGGGGAGCCCAGGGGAGCTTCCAGGGACTGATTTGGGCTACGTGGAGGCGTCGTCTTCGCACGCTTCCATAGCTTTGCACTCGCGGCGTGTCGTGGTATATTCTTTCCTTTATTTTACGCACGCCGCATTTTTATTGGTTTTGGTGAGCGCTCGGGGCCCATATGCCGCCCCGGACACGGCCGCGGTCGAGGAGAGCTTCCGCCAAGCGGAAGCGGTCGGATGATGCCGGCCCCTCCCACGAGGTGGAGGACTCTCCTCCGCCTTCTCCACCACACCCCGTTCACCCAGCACGGCCTGCAGGCCCCACACACCCCGCACAGCCTGCAGAGCCCGCACAGCCCATACACCCCGCACAGCCACTCCCTGCCGCTCCACAGCCACCACCTCCGGCTCCACTTATCGGGCCGCTGGGGATCACGTTCCGGAACGATGCACACCGCGTCGCTTTCGAGCGTATCTCCCAGCGCTCGATCGTACCCTCCAGGTTCGCACACCTTGCAGACCTAGGACGCCTGGGGGTACTCGAGGGGATGCTCACGTTGTACGACAACGTGGGCTGGCGAGATTTCTTCCAGGTGTCGGCGGACACGTTTATCCGTCTGACACTTGAGGTTCTTAGTTCGATCGCTCGGACCGACGAGGGATGCTCGTTTCGGTTCATGGACCGAGAGTGCCAGGTCACTCTCGGTATGATGAGAGCTTTCTTCTCGTGGCCCGATGTCCCCGGGGCCGACCGAGGTTACGCCCCCACCCATATCCCCCCACCTTCCTTCGATGCCGGCACCTTATGGGCCCGGATTACGGGTCTTCACGCTGCCTTTGACCCTAGTAGGGCCAAGGCCTCGGCCATTGTCCATCCATGCCTCCGTATAGCTCAGCGCCTTATGGCGACGACCTTTTTGGCGAGATATGAGCCGGGTACGATGTCCACGTCGGAGCTCTATATGCTCTACGCGATGACACGGCCCAGAGCTCTATCAAGGGATGGCGATGAGTTGGTCCCCGCCGTTGTGATTGATGTCGCGGCTTGGTTTTTGGACCGCATCATCGTATCGATGGGCGCTCGCTCACTGTTATGTTGCGGCGGCCTGATCACCTTGCTCGCCCTTATGACCGGCGAGGATTTTCCAGATGACCTGCGACGAGCACCGGGCCCCACTTCACTGTCCATTGATGTTATGGCCCGGATGAAGATGCTTCGTCCGCACGGTGAGCGACACTGGGTCTGGCTGCACGGCCCTTACGGTGCCGATTACATGATTCTTCCGAGCCCAGCTCGGACTCAGATTGCACCGGCCCAGGTGGACTGGCTCCCTGCGATGGATGTTCTGATCCCAGCCGCATACGTGCTCGAGGCCGAGGAGGCCGAGCAGGCTCACGCTGCCCACGCTGCCCCCGCAGACCCTGTTGCACCTGCTGAGCCTGCTGCCCCTGTTGACCCCGTGGCCCCTCAGCCTATCCCTGATATTTCTGCTGCTCCCGACACCTCTGTCCACACTTCTGTCGGTGTCGGGAGTACCCTAGCTGAGCCCACCTCCACTGCTTCCACGCCTGCCACCACCACCACTGGCCCTTTGTCTGCCGAGCCCGTTTCCTCTGCCCCACCCGAGCGCCCGTCGACTATAGTTGAGTGCGGAGAGCCCTCTTTTGCCACTGCCATAGAGACCATGGTCTCCACCTCTGTCTCCACCGCTGCAGTATTCTCTGAGAGTGTCGTGGCGTCTGTCCACACTTCTGTGGCACCGACCTCTCTGGCCGCCTCGTTGCCACTTTTGTATTCTTCTTTCGTTGTTACTGCCTCCACTTCTCACCAGCCGGTTCCCCGGCCTCGCACTGAGGCCAGGCCCACACTTGCGAGCGCAGCACCTTTCGTTCCCTTGCCTGCTGAGCCAGTCACCTACGCCACCAGAGTACGCCAGCCCCGACCTGCACAGCCCAGACCGGTGCGTCCCTCTGCACCACCTCCCCCCGACACTGTACTTCAAAGCAATCTGCTCTCGAGGGGGCGGTGAGTGGCCTCAGAGGTGACCTTAGGACCCTGTCCGCCACCGTCACTGCGATGGCTGGCCGCTTCGACCTGCTCCCGCACATTCACTACTGCCTTACCCAGGTCCTAGAGCGTCTCCCCCGCGTACCCCCACCCACCCAGCAGGTCCCCACCCCCACTCCTACACACACTCAGCCTGCTTCCACTTCCACACCCACACCCACTCCCGCTCAGCATCCTGTACCACCACCACCTCCGCCTCAGGACGGAGACGGCGCAGCCCCACCTTCTTAGGCACTCTTGATGCCATCGATTCTTTTTGCCGTTGTGCTGCCCATCTCTGCTGGGTCCTGATTCATTTTGCCCACCCCACCCCCTCCCCTCACTGTTTTTGGGTACACATCTTCTTTACATATCTTTATATATCTTTTTTGGGAGAGGGGGAGAGTTTTTGGTGTCACACCTTTATATCTGTATCACTCCTATATCTGCATGCATCATGTCCGCATCATATTTTTCGTTTCATTATTTTTTTTTCCTCATGCATGCATCCTCACTTACCCCTCACATTACTTGTCTCTCGGTGTGCCACACTTTGCACATTGAGGACACTGTGCCATTTAGCTTGGGGGAGTGAGTCCTCACGTTCTTTTTCGATTTACCACCTTTGTTTTTAGTTTTTTTTCACGCCATTTTCCGCTTTTGCACTTATTTTCATCATTTTTTCTTTTATTTTACCATGCATCACGGTTTTCTTATTTTTCTGTGTGCCGCATTGTAAATAGTTTTATTTTCCCCTTTATCTTTATTTCTTTTTTCATCTCATGCTAGAGATGACTTTTCTGTGATGATGATGACGTGGAGTTAGCTTCTTCTATATGCATGCTATAATTGTCATGTCTTAGATTTTATTTCTGATATCATACACTGTGATTTGCCTTGCATTTCGAGATAGTAACCCACACTTTTTCCACATGAAAATGGATGAAATTTTATTATTAGCTGAGTCTGAATATTCATATGTATGTTATCGCAGAAAACACACCAAGATTCACGCATTGAATGCTTATATCTGGAGTACCGATTTCTTTTCCTATATCACTTCTATATGCATGATTTGTACATTTCACTTCAGGATGATTGAATGATGTTAGCTATGATAAATCTGGATTAGTTTAGCTTTTTTGTGATCGAAACTGAGTAGATTAGATTACCCTGCTGAAGTTGTCGTGCACGTCTTATAGAGTGAACCGAGAGATATATTTATTTCTTTCTCCACATATCTTGAACATCATTTCTCTATTTTAAAATCATTGGTGAATCTCCCCTTAGCAATTCTATTATATGGCATTTCCCCCGCTATTAATTCCTAGCTCCAAATTTCCCAAAACCAAAGAAAGAAAAAAAAATTTCTTGTATGTTCTTACTTCTCTTTGAGTTGGGATCATTGTGTATATATGTTATTTGAAAAAAAACAAAAAAAAAGAGAAAAAGAAAAAGAAAAGTGGAAAGAACCTCAATAAAAGATCTCATCTCATGTTCTCTCTTTCTTCTCTCTTTTTGTATTTATTTTCATTACTTTTGGAGCTTTATAAAAATGGGGATGCAAATATTTTTTATGCCACCACGCTTATATATAAGCTTGGGGGAGGGAATCCAATGATGTGTGAGAGAGTGACTACTTGACGTTGCACGACAACCTAGGCTAAGTAATATTCTATACTCGGTGAGATTATTTTTAGCCTAGCACTCATTTCATGAAATCCACACTTATCTATTCTTTCTATTCTATTGCGTGATACTCCTATACTCCTCATAGAAAGCATTCAATTGAAAAGTGTGTGATCTGCGATTTGTATACCGCTTTAAATGATTCAGACGATGTTAATTCTAAAATTATTCCGTTTTTCATGATTATATCGTTGTTCATGGGTTTTCTATTTCTATTTGCACTATTATACTATGATATCGAAATAAAATTCTTTGACATGTGTTTTTCATTCGGTGCATGCTATATGAGTAAGCAAAACCCACGTCCTGAGAAAATGATCTAGCAGCTTCCCTCTTCGCTTCTTTCTTTCTCCTTTGTTTTTATTTCGTTTTTCGTTTTTCTTCGTTTTTCATTTTTTTCGTTTTTTGCCGTTTTCGTTTTCCGAATCCACCGGGTTCGCCTTTTACTTATCTTCCTCGAGGACCAGTAAGAGGTAAGCTTAGGGGATTTTGATCACTCCTTATTGTACACTTTTTCCCCGCATGTTTGCATGCCATTATAGATCGCTCAAATCATGTTTTTCATGATATATCGACGATATTGCGATGCTTTTCACGATTTGTTGTTTTTGTCGCATTTCAGGTGATTTGGAGCGATTTGGAGTGATCTCGAGATACGCCTACTCCAGAGTGTCACCGATGACCTCCCCGAGGGGTATTTTGCTGTTGGAGAGGAGAGGAAGAAGAAAGAACGTCGCAGGAGCGACGAGGAGGCCAAAACAAGCTGTTTGGGCATTTTTGGTGTCTCACTCGGCCGAGTGAAGGAGTCACTCGGCCGAGTGAAGGAGTCACTCGGCCGACCAGCGAGACACCGCTCGGCCGACCTGATCGGACACGCTTTATGTGTGCACTCGGCCGAGTGACGGATGCCACATCGGCCGAGTGACGAGACCCCGTCCTCCCGAGTGGCACCCAGACGAAGCCATTCAAAAATCGCCAACTTACTGTTTTTCGTCTGCCTGAGCTTCAGAAGACCCACTCGGCCGAGTGGAAAATGCCGACCGCCCGAGTACCAAGAAGCCGTCGGCCGAGTGACGACAACTCACTCGGCCGAGCGGCCCCCGAAGTGAAGACCCCCGAAGACCCAGACTTACTGTAAATTCTCAGGGTTTGTCACTCGGCCGAGCGACTTTTGTCACTCGGCCGAGTGCGACGCGCTGCCTGTATCGAAAATTGCGGTTTTCAGGCTGCGCAGGGGCATTTTGGTCACAGTTTTTTGGACGATTTTGGGGGGTATTTAACCCCTGTTTTTACCCTAGGTTAAGGAGCTTTTCTCTTTAATTTTTGCAGCTTTTAGATTAACTTTTTAGCTTTTATTCTTGTGATTGGAGAGGAGACAAAAGTTGATTTTTGTTGGATTATTGGAAGAACTCCATTGGTTTGTGTCTCTCTCCTCTAAAAATACTATTTTTATTGCTTATCTCAATATTATGATGAATTATCTTGTTAATTTCATTGATTATTTTTGTATTTGTGCTATGAATTGTGAGTAGTCTACACGTCTTGGGGCGTGGGGATGAACCCTACGAGCCCAATTTCAGATTTGTGATGAATTGGTAGAAATTTTGCTAGAATTGCTATTAGGGTTAGTTTGGGATCGATTTAATACGGATGGCTAGGTATTCATATCGATTGGGATTTGCAAGAGATTGGATCCCAATTCGATAGGAAACCCTAGAAATCCGAATTGGGTTGGAATCGAATTTCAGTAGTATCGGTTTGCAAGAGATTGGACCGATACTAGGGTTTCTCGGTTGCAATACCGTTCCGATACCCGTTTGCAAGAGATTGGACGGGTAGGAACTATCCCAACCTAGGTCGTGGCCCGAGTTTGCACGAGAGTGGGCTCGGGGCGCGATTGAACGATGATGTTGATCCTAATGCTAGCTTGCCTAGGCTAGGGTTTGTAAGAGATTGGACCCAAACCTAGGATAGCTATAGACCGGCAACAGCGCGAGAGCGTGAGCTAGGTATTACATTCAGTTGCAACTAGTTCATCCAAAATTTTATTCTAGCAATTTTGATACCAATGAACCACATTGACGAAATACGGTGAGTGGCGGGAATTCCCCATTCCCTAGACGTTCTTTATTTGATTTGATATCTTCGTACTTTGTCTGACGATTGTGACAGGATCGCCAAAGGCAAATTCTCTCTTTTCTGTTCTTAATAGCCAGGTTGATTAGAGCAAGCACTTTCATTCGTCCTCCCTGTGTTCGATAACCTGCTCGCCGCTACACCGTGCGCTTGCGGTAAAACTACACGGTCGCACTTTTGGGTTACATTCCGGAGCGATCAAGGGCAAGTATCACAGTTTATACCAAAGTCTTTAAGAGTGTGTCTCATCCAAAGAACCTAAGCACACGCAGCACCGGCGGCAATATATTCCGCCTCGGTGGTTGAAAGTGATACGGAATTCTGCTTCTTGGAAAACCAAGAGACAAGAGAATTTCCTATAAAATGGCAAGTGCCACTAGTACTTTTCCTATCAGATTTGCATCCCGCATAATCTGCGTCACTATATGAGATTAACTCATATGTGCTAGACTTTGGATAAAGTAATCCGAAGTCGAATGTGTAACTTAAATAACAGAAAATACGTTTTACCGCTACTAAGTGAGATTCCTTAGGTTGAGACTGATAACGAGCACATACACATACAACAAACATAATATCGGGCCTACTAGCAGTAAGATATAATAAACTACCTATCTTACCTCGATATAGACGAATGTCTACATCTTTGTCGCCCGTATATTTATCAAGATGTGTAGTAGTGCTCATTGGAGTCTTCTTGCCTGAGGCATTCTCCATTCCAAATCGCTTTAGCAACTCCACCGTGTACTTGGTTTGGTGGATGAAGATTGCGTCGTTCATTTGGCGAATTTGGAGACCTAAGAAATATTTGAGCTCACCCATGTGGCTCATCTCAAATTGATCCTTTATAACATTAGAAAACTCTTCGTAAAGAGTGAAGTTAGTAGCACCGAAAATGATATCATCAACATAAATTTGAACTAAAATAATATCATTATTCGAATACTTAACAAATAATGTAGAATCAACTTCACCCATTTTAATAACCAAATCCAAAAGAAAATTCTTTAGACGGTCATACCAAGCTCGAGGAGCTTGTCTCAAACCGTAAAGTGAAGTTTGAAAACGTGATTTGGAAATTTTTCATTTATAAAATCCAGAGGTTGAGAAACATAAACTTCCTCAACAACATCTCTGTTTAAAAACGCACTTTTTACATCCATTTGAAAGAGTTTAAAATCTTTATGACATGCAAAAGATAACAATAATCTAATATATTCTAATCTAGCTACCGGAGCAAAGGATTCTTCGAAATCTATACCTTCCTCTTGCCGGTAGCCTTGAGCTACTAACCGAGCTTTGTTCCGGACGACGATTTGGTTCTCGTCGGTCTTGTTCTTGAAAATTCACTTCGTTCCTATAATGGTGTGGTTCTTCGAAGGCAATGGAACAAGCTCCCAAATCTCATTCCTCTCAAATTGAATGAGTTCCTCCTCCATGGCTAGGATCCAAGCACTATCTTCGCACGCTTCGTTAATATTCTTTGGCTCTATTGAGGAGGCAAAAGGCATAATGAGCGAAGTAGTTGACTTGAGATCTCGTCTTGACACTATCAAGTATATTACCAATGACTTGCTCATGAGGATGGTCACGAACTGTATGAAGCCGTTTGGAAATTCCCTGATCACTAGGAACATTCTCAAAAGACTCATTAGTAGGGTTAGTATCATTAGAATCAATAGAATTAGAATTACCAATAGAATCACATAAAACATCCATGGAGTCATCATCATTAGTAATTCTAGTAGGGACAAAACCTTCATTGAATGAAACATGAAGTGATTCCTCGATCGTTGAGGTTCGTTTGTTGTATATCCGGTAGGCTTTGCTACGGGAGGAATATCCAACAAATATCCCCTCATCGGATCTTGGATCAAATTTGTCCAAACTACCATACGTGTTTTTAATAAAACATTTTGTACCGAAAACTCGAAAATGTTTAACTTGAGGCAATCTACCAAACAACAATTCATAACAAGTTTGTTTGGTGCCGGACCTCAAAAGTATTCTATTAAACACATAGCAAGCGGAATGTACCGCTTCCGCCCTAAATTGATGGCCAAGTTGGCTATCATCAAGCATAGTGCGAGCACATTCAACAACACCATTTTGAGGAGGTGCGCGAGGGAAAGAAAAGGTGTGAGTAATATCAACTTCATCACAAAAATTTGAGAAAGACTCAGTCTCAAATTCCCCTCCATGATCACTACAAATAGTGACAATGGTGGTTCCAATGAGATCTTGTACTTTCTTAACAAATATTGTGAACTTTTCAAAAGCATCATTTTTATTACTTAAGGAAAATACCCAAGTAAATCTAGAAAAGTCATTAACGATGATAAGTCCATATCGTGCATTTCCTAATGAAGCAACTCTAGTTGGCCCAAAAAGATCTAGATGTAATAGCTCTAGAGGCCGCTTAGATGAAATGCTGTTCTTATGTTTAAATGATGATTTTGGAATCTTGCCTCGTTGACACGAGTCACAAAAGCTTTTCTTTTGAAAGACAAGCTTAGGAAATCTTTTAATAGAATTTAACTTGGAAAGCTTAAAAAGTGTTCCAAAGTTCACATGACCAAAACGTCGATGCCATAAGTGTTGTTCACTTGTGTTGGTAATGAGACATTGTTCATGTGATTTTGGGAGATGTAATATATAAATATCCTTATGGCGTGTGCCAGAAAATAACAAATCATTATTATCTTTTCTCAAAATATGGCACATTCCTTTCGCAAAGCTAACTTTGTAACCTTTGTCACAAAGTTGGCTTATTGAAATAAGATTGTGGTTTAATCCTTTAACAAGGTAAACATCACTTATTAGTGGTTTAGAAGGATTACCAACTTTACCAACACCTATGATGGTTCCGCTCTCGTTGCCTCCAAAGACGACTCGGTTTCCATTTGCAATGGGCACCACTCCGGAGAGCAATTGAGCATCACCCGTCATGTGTTTTGAACACCCGCTATCGAGTATCCAATTATTCTTGGAGCTAAATTTGGATTTGTTGCTCCGTTTCTTTTTCTTGAGTACCTAAAGATAGAACATATCGTATCATGGTACCCAAGGTCATTGGGTCCTAAAAGATTAGACCTTTGGAAGCCAAGTCCAATTGGACTTAGAATTTCCCACATAATCATCATCATCATGCACGACATCCATAAAATAAGAATTCATGTATGCTTGTTTTTCATGCATGTTAGTGTTCTTCGGGCCCCAAATAGTGAATAATTTGGTAGCCCTATTCCTATTGGGAGCATGCGTGCGTTGTTGATTTCTACATGATGCATGTCGTGGATAGGCATATGGCACATGATGAAATGGTGCATGATGATAATTATTCATATGATGGTGTGGATGAACATATGCATGTGGAGGAACACGTTCGTGAGTGTGTCTCACATGGTGTGCATGTGCCCGTGGATGTGGTGCATAAAAATCATCATATGTGTGAACATGTGGAGTAGGATGTGTGTTCCTACGTGGCATGGTATTGGTGTACATAAAAAGCATGACCCTTCTTTGGAGGTCCACCCAAAGTGGGTTTCTTTCCAAACGAGGGTGTGTACGAAGTGGAAGCACCATTTGTAGATGAACTACCAATGGGGTGTTTGCCCCTACTCGTTGAGGCATCGGAAGTTGGCCTAACAAAGGTGGTAGACGATTTGGATGAATTTCCCATCTTATACCCCAAGCCAATGCGATGATTGGTCGGAAGTAATTCATTTAGGATATTATCCAAATGGTCCTTACCTTTATTGAATTTATTAATCTGGTCTAATGTGGACTCATACTTCTAGGTGAGAGAAAGTATAGAAGCATCCAAAGTGGACACTTGAGTGGTGAGTACGCAAACACGAGATTTGAGATTCTCATTCTTAATACTCAAAGTTGAGTTTTGAGAAATCAAATCCGCCATCTCGTGTTCATCTGATTCCTCAATATGAACATGCTCAAGTTGAGATTTGAGATTTACAATCTCATTTCTCACATCTTCAACAATGGTGTCGTTGTTGATGATGATATGCTTAGGTGAGGTTTGAAGACTAGTTAACTCAACTTTGGTCTTAGTATATCTATTTACTAATTTAGAATATTTAGACCAAATTTGCTCGTTAGCTAATCTAAGGTCATCCATAATTACCTCATTGCCTTCATCCTCGCTATCATCGGAGGAGGATCCTTGATCATGTTCCTCTCTAGCCA
This sequence comes from Scilla litardierei, assembly GCA_030789695.1. Taxonomy (NCBI): domain Eukaryota; kingdom Viridiplantae; phylum Streptophyta; class Magnoliopsida; order Asparagales; family Asparagaceae; genus Scilla; species Scilla litardierei. The sequence continues at coordinate 59,727 of JAULAV010006810.1, read as the reverse complement.
TGAAGCACATGTGTGCTTGCTCCACTTGTTCATCGTCCGACTCTCCACTTGAGGAGTCATCCTCGGAGTCGGTGAATGTGCTGACAAGCCCTTTCTTGTACCCTTTCTTGTACTTCTTCGACTTGTCGAACTTTGGCACCTTCCATTTCTCCTTTTGCTTGTTTTGAGGACAATCCGCTTTCATGTGTCCTGGCTTATTGCATTTAAAGCACAAAGGAGCGGAGGCGTTAGAAGAACTAAACTTTGATTTGTTCTTGAAATTACCTTTCCGGAAGAATCGGTTGAACTTCTTTGCCATGAGGGCAATGGATTCCAAGTCCAACTCGTCTTCCGAGTCTTCATCATCGGTAAATGTAGATGTAGATGAAGCGGCCTTGAACGTAATCGCCTTTTTCTTTGGCTCGTCTTACTTCAAGTAAGACTTCATCTTGTCCTGCAACTTTAGTTTGCTATCCTTGCGTACCTCATAAGACATCAAGGTACCCATTAGTTGAATGACGGTATATTTACTCATATCATTACCTTCCTCGATGGCGAAGGTACGCTTTTCCCAACAAGAAGGAAGTCCGTCAATGATCTTTGAGACTTTCTCCTTTTGGGTGTAGGTCTTTCCAAGAGCCTCCAATTCGTTGGTGATGTCAACGAAGCGATCATAGTACTCCTTTATCTTCTCACCCTGTTGCATATGAAATAATTCGTAATATGTATTTACAACAACGAGTTTGGAGTCTCTTACCCTACTCGTTCCTTCATGCAAGATGAGGAGTGAGTTCCATATTTGATATGCACTCTTACATGTGCATATCTTATTGAAGTCTTCGGGCTCCAAAGCGCATTGCAAGGCGTTCATTACCTTGGCCTTGGTTACCTCCGCGGCGACCTCCGCGGCGACCTCCGTGGTAGTCCACTTCGCGAAATCTTCTTCGACGGGCTCGACATACTCCGTCATCGTGGCTCTCCATAGTGAAGCACTCCGGAGAAACGTTTCCATCCGGCATTTCCAGTACCCGTAATTGGTACCATTGAAGAAGGGATGCCTAGTTGAGGAGTGTCCTTCCATCACCGAAGGAGCTCCTTCACGGTTCCTGAAGGTGATATAATCTGAAGGTGGACGAACGGTCTTGTTGACGTTGGAAGACATAGCTATGAACTTGGCTCTGATACCAAATGTAATGCCCTGATAGCTACTGCACTAGTACTAGAGGGGGGTGAATAGTACTTTAAAATAATTAAGAAGATAATTCCTAATTATCTTGCAAACTCAACCAACAATGCGGAAATGAAAAAGTGACAACAATAAAATACAATCGCAAACAAAACGATATAACGGGTTCGGATCCACCCAAGTCTCCCCGACTTGTTCCCGGTGATCCTACGTCCCAAACACCCGGATCCCATCCGGATACTTGAGTTAGAAACTTCTAACTCAAATATGCACTATGAAATACTTGTAGAAAACCTCTACAAGATCAAATCATACACAAAAGAAAATGTGAATCCCACAAACCGGGATCACACACAACTCTCACAACCGAGAGTAAAACTTACAATAGCAATGTAATTGAAATAAGAAATGCTTACCAACAAAATCCTATGCCTTGAGTAAAACTTACGATTTTAGGGCAAGAATGATTTTGGGGAAGAAGAAGGCACCAAACCCTAGCTCCAAGATGTTGACCAGCAATGGGAGGCTAGGAAGATGTTGGTGACCTTGGATCAAGCTCTTGGCGTGAGTGGCTCACAATCAATGTGAATCTCTCTTTGGAAATAAGAGTGTGAGAGAGATTCTAGAGAAATGAATGAGCTTGGAAATGAGAATAAATGCTTCTCTTTGATTCTCTAAACTTCAATTAATATCACCCTTGAATGCTTAGCAAGAAGCCCTTCAAGTATATATAGGATAGAGGAAAGAGAGAGCAAAAATTGTGGCATTTAATGCTCCAACGGCTCTATTCTGAAGCAGTCTAGTCGGTCAAAGAAGGATCACTGACCGACTAGTTTCTCAACTAGTCGGTCGGTGATTCAACATGAACCGACTAACTGGAGAACAGCCAAAAGAGAAGTTCAGACAATAAAGAACTAGTCGGTCCAAGAATACTTGCCAACCAACTAGTTTCACAACTAGTCGGTCGGTGAGTGTTCTTTGACCGACTAACAGATGAAATATAATAGGCTGAATTCAAAGACAGCTAGTCAGTTTAAGAACAACTTCCAACCGACTAGTTTCGCAACTAATCGGTCGGTCGTTGTGCTTTGACTGACTAACTGTAAACAGTAAGTTAGGCTGAAAAATGAAAGCTCAACTAGTCAGTCTAAGAAGGATTCCTAACCGACTAGTTTGACAACTAGTCGGCCGGTGAACCTTCTTGGACCGACTAATTGTAAACAGTGAATGAGCTGAAAAAGAACAAGGCATTCTAGTCGGTTCAAGAAGGATTGCCGACCGACTAGATTGTCATCTAGTCGGTTGGTTCTTCTTCTTGAACCAACTAACATGCACAAGAAGCCGCGATAAGAAGCGTTAAGCTTCGGGAAAGATTCTATGGGCTTCTAATATGATCCTAGCTCTAATGATATGAGCGTAATGAAGATTAAAACGTAAGACCTACTCAAGGCTTAACATTCTACGAAAAGAAGCTAGAAGACTATAAATAAAACTTGACGAACCATCTTCAAAAGCTTCAATCGAATCTTCTTGACTTCAATAATGGTCCTTGAGCTTCAACGAAGCTTCAAGCACACGATCACGCGCTTTGAGATGTCTTGAGACGTCACTTTTGATGTTCATAGAAATTTGGCGACGATCTCCATAACTGCGCTCACAAAGAGTTAGTTCACGATATTTATGTTTGTTCATCATCAAAACTAAATCCGGGGAGTCAATACTCAACAAAAGTCTTGTGCTCCGGGGGAGTGGTTACCCCCGGTGATCGTGGGTTGGTTATGAGCGTGTCGGATCGTGGACGGTTCGGGTCTGAGACTTCCCATGGGTCTCATTGATCGGGCCCTACCTTCTTCGTGGGCCTCCCGCCCTCGGGTTGGGCTCGGGCCCCTCGGTTCTGGGGCCTCTCCAATTTAGGCATATCAATTGCCCCCATCGGTCGTGTCGATCCGCTCTAGTTGGATTGGCTCGGCCAATGTGACTTCTGCCGATTTTGACAGGTGTGCCAGTCGAGGCTAGTTCATTAAATGGAGGCCATCATGAGGCGGCCCGTTCAAATCCCTCTAGGTGTGGGTTTCGAAGCGCCGTCGGCTTCCAGATGCTGCCACGTGCCCCCGTGCGTTCATCCCCGCCGTGCGAGGGGTCGTCTTGGGGAAAGAGAGGGGTAAAGGGGAGTCGACGTCCACCGGGATGGCTTCACCAATCGTCATCTCCCCATCTCTTCCCTTTTCTTTTCGTCGAACTAAATCCTGTTCAAGCTTCACCTCATGTCGTCATCCTCTGCCACTGGTTCGGGTCACCCAGAGGACGTCGGTTATCCCAGACTGGCCAGTGGATCGGTCTCGGCGGCTCGCCGTCATGGGGGTGTGCTTCCAGGGGTGCCCTCTGAGGTTCTGGGGTATTCCTCGTCTGTTTGTGCCACCTCAATCGGGGGTATGCGCACCCGCTATCTTCTTCCCCCATACTCTGCCCGGGCTCCTGAATCCGACGAGCGAATCTGCTTCCCCGGTCCACGTGAGGTCGAGGTATACGAAAAGTGTTTTCGGTTCGGGCTTTGGTTTCCTCTCCACCTCTTCATCGCCGAATTTCTGCGGGCTCATAGAGCGGCCTTATGCCAATTCTGTCCCAACGCCATTGGGCTCATCGTCGGGTTCGTTGTTCTCTGTGTACTGAAGGAGGTGGTCCCCTCCCTCTGACTCTTCACCCAATTCTACCGTCTGAGCTATCATCAGTCGGGGGCCTAGATTTATATCAGTGCTCGGCCAAAGATGAGCCTGGTGCTGGGGCTGCCGAGCTTCTTGAAGCTCTGGAAGGGTGAATACATATTCGTCGTCTTCCCATCGGACGTAGATTTCCCGACCCAATGGAGCACCGTCGGCACGCTGGCTCTTGAGCTGGGCGACCCAACCGATGCCGAGCTTGAGGCAGTGAAGACCCTGCTGGCGGTCCCTACAAAGGACCGGAGAATTGACGTTCTCTTTGACGATCTTAACTTACGGAAGACCACTTGCCCATTGGTGAGTTCTGTTGACGTCTGCCACTTGGAGGAGTTGATGTGTGGGGCTATCCCGGCCAGTTCTGACCCTTTTCTCTGCCCCTGTGTACAGGTGGATTTGCCACTAGCCCATCTCCGACCCCTCCCCAAGTCACGGTCCCACAGCCTGCTCTGCGAAGGAGGGATCACGTAGTAGAGGTCCGAAAGAAACAGCGGGACGGGCCTCCCGGTGCAGGTCACAAGAGAGCGAGGGGGCAAGCTCCATCCTCCCCCCGGACGGGCACCTCGAAGAAGGCCCGTGCCCAAGTCAAGGAGGTTGGCGTTCCACTGCCTGAGGGTCGGGCCCCGTCCTCCTCGGTTGAGGCCATTTGGCCATGGGCGGGGCCCTCATCACCGTCGCGGAGCCCTCTCCCTGAGGTTTACGAGCGGTACCTGGGAGCGTTCCACTCGGTTCCCGCCGATTTACCTCAGTCGGGCGAGGGTCTTCTCTGACCTCACTTCCCAGTAGGGCTGAGGGAGTCGGTTTTTGCTGACTGTGGAGTGGCGGCACGGCTGGCTAAAAACTGCTGCCTTCCTCCGAACCAAGCTGCATTTGATGGGGTCAAAGGCAACCGCCTAGCCGCCTTCGTGGTCCAAGCTGGCCAACAGGTGAGGCGTTCTTGCTTACCTCGTTCATAGTAGCAGTCTTTATTTCATCCTCGTCTCTTGGTGCAGTTGTCCTCAGTTGGGCTTTCGATAAGACGCCAATTCGAGGCTCTTTCTCAGGCCAAGGCTGATGTGGTGCAGACCGCCGAGGCTGTGGGGGGCGAAGGGGAGGCCAGCCAGCTGGCCGAGGCGTGCGTCAAGTCCCTGGAGACTCGGGTAGCTGAACTCTCCTCTGCTTTGGAGAAGTCAGATCGGGAGAAAGCCTTGGTTTTGGTTGGGAAGTCTAAGGCTGAGGACCGAATTGCTGAGCTCATGGAGGTCATCGAAGCGGACCTCGAAGTTGGCGTGGGCCCTGCCCCCGTCGTTGTGGCTGACTCCCCGGAGCTCTCCAGCCTTCTGTAGACGGAGGAGGAGAGAGAGAAAGCTCTTCTAGTCCAGCTTAATGCGAGGTCTAGAGAAATCGAGGTGGAGCTGGCGGAGCATCAGCACTGGGTTACCATTTTCGAGGATCGGATCCGAGAGCTGGAGGCGGTGAACCCCGCTCAAATTGCTCAAGACGCTGTGGAAGAGTACGCCCTTTCTTTCGTAGCCATGGCTATGTCCGAAGCGTTCGAGAAGGGGTTCGCCCGCTGCATATCTGTCACGACCCGCTTCCCTAAAATGGAGGCGAGACGTGAAAAGGTCCGCACGGGAGTGGAGCGGTGAAGCCCCAAACCCGATAAGCGTCAATTTAGTATAAGCAGGTCCCTGTAATTGCAATCGAAACAACAATAATAATAATATGAGACGGAAAAGAAACACCAATCCCAAGGGTTGTCCACAAATATTCAACATCACAGAAAAGCCACTAGGCTAAAAAGAAAGAGTCTAAAGGCCCAGAACAAGGCCAAACAAAAGCAACGACATAAAAAGTATAGGTGCCACGCACCGATAAAAAAACAACTATCTAACAAAAGTAAAACACACGGAGACACTAGGACTGGTCCCCAGTGTCCACGTACTCCCCGTCCAACACGGGCTCAAGCTCGGCGTCCGCAAACACCTCACCCTCAGCTGGCAACTCAGGCTCAAGGTCTAACATGCGTCACCCAAAAGAGAAAGGGGCACATGTCAGCAAGTCTAAAAGACTTGAGCAAGGAAACTGAAAGTGACTAACAACCTAGCATTTAAATGTTAAACAATGGCATGGCAGTTGAATATGATGCAACAGTTTAAAAGAGAGACAAGCATGCACAATGTAGCCAAAGCTACCAACTCACTAGTTCACGAAATCACTTATCACTGTTTTCACTTATCACTGTTAATCACTTAAACACTAGAGATTTCGCCTGCAGGCTGGAGTGGCGGATCAGGCCATCTCGTGCTCTGGTGACGCATATCTCTTACTCACTTAAACACTAGAGATTTCGCCTGCAGGCTGGAGTGGCGGATCAGGCCATCTCGTGCTCTGGTGACGCATATCTCTTACCCCACCCCTACGTGTATCGAGCATTTGCTCGCTTCTGGATCACGGGCCAGGAAGTGTATTTGGCATAGGGTTGTGCCCACGAAAAGTGGGTGCCTAGCCGGTATCCGAGCGTTGGGGTTTCCAACTACAGGGCTCGCTTCTGGAACACGAGCCAGGAATATAATGTTGTAGCGTGTGCTACACAATCACAATAATTTATTACTATGCAATGACATGAACAAATGATTGCGTACCGTTAATTGAATTTAAACGTGTCATACAAGCATGATGAGGGTGACGGACCAAGCTTCGTTGTCAAGCTAGGTCAATGGCGTCTAAACGGCTATCCTTTCACCGTTTAGTCTCTTTTACGCTAAAACAAGGTAATGGCCTAAGACATGGCCCAAATCAAGAGATGCAAGTTTCACTTGCCTAACACCGGGGTGACGGTTACGAAAGTTCGTTCCGCGGATGCTAGCCTACGGGGAATCGTTGATATGGGGAACAAACATCAAAACACAAGTATTTTATTAGGGTTTCATAAAAATTACAATAAGATAAGAAAACAACGGTAGATCGATTTCTTACCGAGAGGAGGCGGAAGTAACACTTCGGGGAACCCTAGGATCAGATCTGGAGAAGATTGGAGTAGTTTGGGGAAACTAGGGTTTCGGGGGATTTTGGGGATTTGATGGGTTTCGGTGAGATTTTGGGGAAGATGAGGGGTGGATAGAGGGAATGGATGGATTGGATGATGGATTTAGGGTTTGGATTGAAGGAAAGAAGCTTGGAGGAAGATGGGGGCTTAGAGGGGAAGAAACTAGGGCTTAGGGTCGTGTTGGAGAAGATGAAAACGTTTGGGTTGGGTATTTATAGGTTGAGCTGGCGGCTGCCCAGAAATTAGGGTTTTAACACTGGTAAGTCGGTCAAAGAACAACCACTGACCGACTAGTTTGGCAACTAGTCGGTCGGTCGACCAACGCAGACCGACTAAGTGTAAACAGTAACTCCTGAACGAAAATAGGATTCTAGAGTTAGTCGGTCCATGAACAAGTACTGACCGACTAGTTTAGCATCTAGTCGGTCGATGAACGTTCTTAGACCGACTAAGAGTAAACAGTAACTGATACAAAATTAATATGATGAGTTAGTCGGTTCAAGAAGCATTGCTGACCGACTAGTTTGCAACCTAGTCGGTCAACCAACGTTCTTAGACCGACTAACGATAAACAGTAACTCCTGAGAAAATTTAGAAAGCTCACTAGTCGGTCCAAGAAGGATTGCCGACCGACTGGATCGTCATCTAGTCGGTCGGTGGCCCTTCTTACACCGGCTAATGAGCACCAAAAGTTCCGATACGGAGCGCGAGGCCCCGTGATCGAATCCTAAGACTCCTAGGCTTGATCTAATAGTTAGATATGACCGTTGTGAAGCCCGTCACAAACGACGTACTTCGAAATCGACGATCCTAAGGAAGAATCGAGAAAATACGACGAATCGATCGAAAATGAAAGTTACGGAGACGAAAACCACACAAGAGGAGAAAATCCACCAAAACATATATTATATTATAATAAATTCTGATACATGAAAGCAGTCGTTACATCCTCCCCAACTTAAGAAAAATTCCGTCCTCGGAATTCCCAAATACTCACGAGTCCGGAAACAAAAGTGGGTAGCGCTCCCGCATCTCATCTTCTCTCTCCCAAGTGGACTCTCCCGGCGAACCGTGTCGCCACATCACCCTCACAAGATCGACAATCTTGTTTCGAAGTGACTTCTGACGCCTGTCCAGAATCTGCACCGGATACTGGTCATACGTCAAATCTGAGTGAACGGCGATCTCCGAGAAATCCACGGCATGAGATGGATCGCTAATGTATCGACGAAGCTGCGACACATGGAAAACATTGTGAACTCCTTCCAAAGATGGCGGCAAGGCCAAGCGGTAAGCTACCTCGCCAACCCTCTCCAAAACATCAAATGGTCCAATGTATCACGGGCTCAACTTCCCACACTTCCCAAAACGAATCACACCACGATTCGGGGAAATCTTCAAGAACACATGGTCGCCCGGCTGAAACTCCAAAGGACGACGTTTAGCATCCGCCCAATGCTTAAAACGGTCCTGAGCAATCCTCAACCTCTCCCGAATATTCCTGACGATCTCCACGGCCTCCACGATCATCTCAGGTCCCAACAACTCCCGATCACCAATGTCATCCCAACTCAATGGCGATCGACATTTCCTCCCATAAAGAGCGGCGAAAGGCGCCATGCCAATACTCGCCTGGAAGCTGTTGTTGTAGGAAAACTCCACCAAATGTAGATGGTCCTCCCACGAACCCTTGAAATCCAACATGCACGCCCTCAGCATGTCTTCCAAAATCTGAATCGTCCTCTCGGACTGGCCATCCGTCTGCGGATGGTACGCCGTGCTGAAACTCAGACGCGTACCCAAGCTCTTCTGCAAACTCTGCCAAAACTGAGATGTGAACCTCGTGTCTCTGTCCGACACGATACTCACGGGGACTCCATGAAGTCGCACGACTTCCTCCATATATCTCCTCGCTAGCACCTCCGTGGACTGTCCCACTCGGAATGGAATAAAGTGCGCAGATTTGGTCAATCGATCTACGATCACCCAAATCGCGTCATTCTGCTTCGGACTCCGAGGTAGTCCAGTCACGAAATCCATAGTGATGTGCTGCCACTTCCACTCCGGAATCGGAAGCGGTTATAGCAACCCGGCCGAACACTGATGCTCCGCCTTCACTTGCTGGCAAACCAAGCACTTGGCTACACTCCGAGCCACGCTCCTCTTCATACCATGCCACCAATAATTCAGACGAAGATCCTGGTACATCTTGGTGCCACCAGGATGCACAGAATACGGCGAACTGTGTGCCTCCACCATCAGCTCCTCTCTGATATCCCCAGCAGGCACACACAACCTGGCTCCAAACCTCAGCGAGCCATCCTCATGAATCAAAAAGTCAGTCCGCAGACCGGCTTCCACCATCTCCCGAATCCTGACCAACTTCGGATCTCCGGCCTGGCCAGCCTTAATCCGATCCACGATCGTCGACTGTACCTGCATGTACATCAACGAAGAAGCCTCCCCAGGAAGAACAATCTCCACTCCAGACTCGCAAAAATCATGCTGCAATCTCCACCGCGAGGTCAAAATCATCACCGCTGGAAGCCTACTCAAAGCATCTGGAACCACATTCACCTTGCCAGGGTGATACTGCAAATCAATCTCATAATCCGCCATAAGCTCCAACCATCGACGCTGTCACATGTTGAGCTCCTTCTGAGTGAAAATATACTTCAAGCTTTTGTGATCGGTGAAAATCTTCACTTTCTCACTCAGCAAGAAGTGCCTCCAAATCCTAAGCGCGAACACAACGGCAGCCAACTCCAAATCATGCGTCGGGTAATTCTTCTCATGAACCTTAAGCTGACGAGACGCATACGCCACAACATGTCCGTGCTGATGCAGCACGCAACCGAGACCCTTGCCAGAAGCATCGCAAAAGATCTCAAATCCACCGCTGCGATCAGGCACGACAAGAATAGGGGCACTCGTCAACCTCTCCTTCAGAATACAAAAAGCACTCTCACAATCACCCGACCAAACATAAGCAACATCCTTCCGCGTCAACCTGGTCATCGGCTCAGCGATACGAGAAAAGTCCTTAATGAACCGACGATAATATCCCGCCAAACCAAGGAAACTCCGAATCTCAGATGCAGACGACGGAACAGGCCACTCCCTGATGGCCCTAATCTTCTCGGGATCCACAGAAATACCATCTCCGGTCACCAAATGCCCCAGAAAAGCAACTCGATCTAGCCAAAACTCGCACTTCGAAAACTTAGCATACAAACGATGCTTCCTCAAAATTTCCAACACCGTCCTCAAGTGCGATGCATGCTCTTCCTCCGACTTCGAATAGATCAGAATGTCATCGATAAAGATAACGACAAACTTATCCAAAAAGTCGTAGAAAATCAGGTTCATCAGATTCACGAAAACTGCGGGCGCGTTAGTTACGCCGAAAGGCATAACCACAAACTCATAGTGTCCATACTTCGTCCTGAACGCTGTCTTCGGAACATCATCCCTCTTCACCTTCAACTGATGGTAACCACTCCTCAAATCCAACTTAGAAAACACCCTCGAACCTCCAAGCTGATCAAAAATATCATCGATGCGAGGCAACGGGTATTTATTCTTAATGGTCACCGCATTCAATCCCCGATAGTCCATGCACATGCGACGCGAACCATCCTTCTTCTTAACCAGCAACACCGGTGCTCCCCACGGAGACACACTGGGATTAATATAACCCTTCAGCAGCAGCTCATCCAACTGCTTCCGCAACTCTTCCAATTCAGCAGGCGCCATACGATACGGCGCCTTCGAAATCGGCTGCGCACCTGGAAGAAGATCGATAGAAAATTCCAAAGCTCGATCAGGCGGCAAACCAGACATCTCCTCAGGGAAGACGTCGCCAAAATCTCGCACCACAGCTGGCCACTCCAGCTCCAACTGCATAGCCACAGCCTCCACCGGCCTGGCCCGAAATCTGACAGGACCAAGCGAACTGCTACCACAACTGAACTCAAATACTGGATGTCCGGGAATCTCGAACACCACCTTCTTCCGACGGCAGTCGATCGTAGCATAGAAGCTCGCAAGCCAATCCATCCCAAAGACCGCATCGTATTTGGTGATGTTGTGGACAATAAAATCAGCATAAAGCTCATGTCCACAAACCACCACAGAGCAATGACTGCACCCACGATGCACCGTGACTACTCCATTCCCTGTGACGATATTCCAACTCTTGGAGAGAGGGGACGTCGACAAGGAATGCTTCTCCACGAAGCTCTGGGCCAAAATGCACATTGACGCACCTGAGTCAAAGAGGACTCGGGCAGGGAACGTGCAAACCAAAACCACACCTAACAAACAGTCTAATCAATCAAATCTTACTCTAGTAACATTCATACACAAGCATCCAGCATAATTTAACAATCAACTAATTAAGGAAGGAACAATCTAGATCGAAAGTTACCTGCAATGACCTCATCCATGGCCAAGACCTCCTCCTCGGTCATCAGAAATGCATGCCTCCTCGGCGGAGCAGCCCGCTCAAAAGCCTGCCTCTACGGGACGAGAGGCACCCCACGACCAGTGGGCACCGGGGCTCTCTGCTGCAACGGCGGGGCAGCAATAGGTGTCCCCCAAGGTCGCTTCAACTTCGGGCACTCCCTGATAGCATGGGCGGGATCTCCACAAGCAATACATTGCCCCAAGAACTTCCTACATGATTCCTTGATATGACCCTCCTTGCCACAGAAATGGCAAACCTTCCGAACAGGCCCTCCTGGCCTCTTGAACTGAACAGGCTGGTTCGGCCTGAATCCAGGTCGAACCACAGCTCTTGCCTGCTCCATAGGCCTCTTCCCAGCGCCAACAATAGACCCCCTCCTCTGGTTCACGAGCAGCTCCTGCCTCTTGGCTGCTACTAGAACCTTCTGATAAGATTCTCGGTCATAGGAGGTCACGAAACTCTGGAGCTCCGAGGCAAGTCCCTGAAGGAACCTCTGAGCTCGCTCCTCAGCGTCCTGCACCATCTTTGGTGCAAACCGACTAAGCCTCATGAAGTCCTGGTGGTACTGGTCCACCGACGAACTCCCCTGCTTCAAATCGATAAAACGCTGCAGCATCTCTTCCCTGGCAGCCTTCGGGAAGAACTCACCATCAAATCTGGCCTTGAAGGTAGCCCAGACGATCGGCTCCTCCAACATCTTTTCTTCAGCATCCCACCAATTTCTGGCGTTATCCTTTAGCTGGCGCTTCGCCAAGTCAACCCAACTAACTTCGTTGACCTTGGACATCTTCAGATTGTCCTCGATATTCCTCATCCATTCATCAGCAGCTAGTGGACCTTCGGTTCCATCAAAATACGCAGGACCCAGCTCTCTGAACTGCTTCGCCCCGGGCTCAGGGCGAGGGGCTTCCACCACCCGAGCAGCTCGAGCCGCCGGAGCATTCTGCACCTGCAGAAGCACACCCTGCTGAACCTGCATCATCTGCAACATCATCCTCATCATCTCTCCATTAGTGGGCTCCCGCTCAGGCTCCTCGTCATGAGGGGGCGCACCACTACCACCACCACGGGTGATTCGCCTTCCTGCCATCTAATGACGCAGAAAACGAAACAATTAGACTCATAGCTTAGGGCTCAGATGTCGAACTTATTTGTTGGACAATGTTGTATTATTATTGTTATCCTGATAATTACAGTTACAGGTGGACTTGCATGGGCCACCACTAAAACCTGTCACGACCCGCTTCCCTAAAATGGAGGCGAGACGTGAAAAGGTCCGCACGGGAGTGGAGCGGTGAAGCCCCAAACCCGATAAGCGTCAATTTAGTATAAGCAGGTCCCTGTAATTGCAATCGAAACAACAATAATAATAATATGAGACGGAAAAGAAACACCAATCCCAAGGGTTGTCCACAAATATTCAACATCACAGAAAAGCCACCAGGCTAAAAAGAAAGAGTCTAAAGGCCCAGAACAAGGCCAAACAAAAGCAACGACATAAAAAGTATAGGTGCCACGCACCGATAAAAAAACAACTATCTAACAAAAGTAAAACACACGGAGACACTAGGACTGGTCCCCAGTGTCCACGTACTCCCCGTCCAACACGGGCTCAAGCTCGGCGTCCGCAAACACCTCACCCTCAGCTGGCAACTCAGGCTCAAGGTCTAACATGCGTCACCCAAAAGAGAAAGGGGCACATGTCAGCAAGTCTAAAAGACTTGAGCAAGGAAACTGAAAGTGACTAACAACCTAGCATTTAAATGTTAAACAATGGCATGGCAGTTGAATATGATGCAACAGTTTAAAAGAGAGACAAGCATGCACAATGTAGCCAAAGCTACCAACTCACTAGTTCACGAAATCACTTATCACTGTTTTCACTTATCACTGTTAATCACTTAAACACTAGAGATTTCGCCTGCAGGCTGGAGTGGCGGATCAGGCCATCTCGTGCTCTGGTGACGCATATCTCTTACTCACTTAAACACTAGAGATTTCGCCTGCAGGCTGGAGTGGCGGATCAGGCCATCTCGTGCTCCGGTGACGCATATCTCTTACCCCACCCCTACGTGTATCGAGCATTTGCTCGCTTCTGGATCACGGGCCAGGAAGTGTATTTGGCATAGGGTTGTGCCCACGAAAAGTGGGTGCCTAGCCGGTATCCGAGCGTTGGGGTTTCCAACTACAGGGCTCGCTTCTGGAACACGAGCCAGGAATATAATGTTGTAGCGTGTGCTACACAATCACAATAATTTATTACTATGCAATGACATGAACAAATGATTGCGTACCGTTAATTGAATTTAAACGTGTCATACAAGCATGATGAGGGTGACGGACCAAGCTTCGTTGTCAAGCTAGGTCAATGGCGTCTAAACGGCTATCCTTTCACCGTTTAGTCTCTTTTACGCTAAAACAAGGTAATGGCCTAAGACATGGCCCAAATCAAGAGATGCAAGTTTCACTTGCCTAACACCGGGGTGACGGTTACGAAAGTTCGTTCCGCGGATGCTAGCCTACGGGGAATCGTTGTTATGGGGAACAAACATCAAAACACAAGTATTTTATTAGGGTTTCATAAAAATTACAATAAGATAAGAAAACAATGGTAGATCGATTTCTTACCGAGAGGAGGCGGAAGTAACACTTCGGGGAACCCTAGGATCAGATCTGGAGAAGATTGGAGTAGTTTGGGGAAACTAGGGTTTCGGGGGATTTTGGGGATTTGATGGGTTTCGGTGAGATTTTGGGGAAGATGAGGGGTGGATAGAGGGAATGGATGGATTGGATGATGGATTTAGGGTTTGGATTGAAGGAAAGAAGCTTGGAGGAAGATGGGGGCTTAGAGGGGAAGAAACTAGGGCTTAGGGTCGTGTTGGAGAAGATGAAAACGTTTGGGTTGGGTATTTATAGGTTGAGCTGGCGGCTGCCCAGAAATTAGGGTTTTAACACTGGTAAGTCGGTCAAAGAACAACCACTGACCGACTAGTTTGGCAACTAGTCGGTCGGTCGACCAACGCAGACCGACTAAGTGTAAACAGTAACTCCTGAACGAAAATAGGATTCTAGAGTTAGTCGGTCCATGAACAAGTACTGACCGACTAGTTTAGCATCTAGTCGGTCGATGAACATTCTTAGACCGACTAAGAGTAAACAGTAACTGATACAAAATTAATATGATGAGTTAGTCGGTTCAAGAAGCATTGCTGACCGACTAGTTTGCAACCTAGTCGGTCAACCAACGTTCTTAGACCGACTAACGATAAACAGTAACTCCTGAGAAAATTTAGAAAGCTCACTAGTCGGTCCAAGAAGGATTGCCGACCGACTGGATCGTCATCTAGTCGGTCGGTGGCCCTTCTTACACCGGCTAATGAGCACCAAAAGTTCCGATACGGAGCGCGAGGCCCCGTGATCGAATCATAAGACTCCTAGGCTTGATCTAATAGTTAGATATGACCGTTGTGAAGCCCGTCACAAACGACGTACTTCGAAATCGACGATCCTAAGGAAGAATCGAGAAAATACGACGAATCGATCGAAAATGAAAGTTACGGAGACGAAAACCACACAAGAGGAGAAAATCCACCAAAACATATATTATATTATAATAAATTCTGATACATGAAAGCAGTCGTTACAATATCCGAGATCCAGAAGAGGTTTTCACTCTTGGGGATCAATTTCGAGGAGCTCCAGGTGTACTCCGACGGCGAGGGAGAGACATGGGGTGGACCTCACGTGCAACCTGCCGGCGGCCCTGAGGGGGCTCCCGGCGGAGATGAGTGAGTGAGGGTTTAACCTTGTTGCTCGGTTATCGTGCTGTCGTGTAACACTCCCTCCCTCCTCCTTCTATTTAGAAATGAAGTCTCCTTTTTCTGCCTGTGACTGTTCATCTTCCCCCTTGGTGTGTGCCCCATTTTTGTGTTTTGCTGGCGATGAGGTGGCCATCCTGCCGGGGATGTTGCCTGTAACGGCCTGTTTTCATCAAGAAAAACTATTTACGTATTTGACCAATTTTTCAATTTGTGAACTATTTTATAATGGTTTGTCAGGAGTTTTACTGATTTCAAAAATTTCTTGTAAAAATATTTTGAAGTACCAGACTAGTTATGAAGTATTTTAGTAAGATCGGATTTCATCAAATACTCAAAACATTTCTGATAAAATTCATTTTCAGTTATTGCCGTTTTGACTTAATGAATTTATTTTCTATACAAATATCATCAAAAAGATTTCAAACTTTTACATTAACATTCAATGATCATTTAGGGCCTCCCACATTAATTTCGTAATTTTCTGAAGTCAAATCAGTAGAGAACCCACAAACCCGCTTCCTAAACGTTTTGGCCTAAAACTAGTATCCACGTAGGTCAACCCCTGAAACGGACTTCGTATTCACGATCCTCGCGACGATACGATCACGTGGGTATGTTTTCGTAATTTTTCGGACACGTTTACTGGTAGGGGCAAAATCGAAATTTTGTATTTTTGACTCTATCTACTAATCAGGTTTTAACCTTTTTACCTAATTACTAATTACCTTATTAACTATTTTAATTAACCTAACCTACCCGTAACCACCACCCCACGTTTAAACGTGGTGCATGCATTTCCCCCCTTTAAAACTTAGTCTAAAGTTTACATTAATTACCTACCAAACTTATTAATTACCTTTGACTAATACAAATTAAATTATTAATTTAATTATCTATAAAACCCTCTAATCTCTCTTCCCCGTTACCCAACTCACGTAAAACCCCCCTCTTTCCCAGGCTCTCCCACTCCCTTCCCGTTCGTCTTCAACTCTTCGAGCCCCTCCCCTCTCGTTCGTACTCGGACCCAACGGCCTCGCCACCTTCGAGAGCGAAACCCGCCACCCCCGAGCTCGAAGCTCCGCCCATCGTCGCACCGCCACCCAGCCTCGACCGCTGCCCACGTCGTCGCCTGTGCTCCCGAAGCCACCGCCGACTGCAACCCAGGCGAGCACCCCGCCTGAGCTCCGGCCTCCTACCCGAGAGCCCCGCTCGATCGTCGCCGTGTTGAAGCCCAGCCCCGGGGCTCTCGAATCTCCGACGGTCGCCCCGACAGCAACGAGTCCATCCCCCGTAGCTCCTCCACCCTCTCAGCCGAACGAAGCCCACCGCCTCCGCCTTGTTTGCCCAAGCTCCGCAGTCGAGCTCCGACCCAACTCGTCGTCGCCCCGCTGCATCACTCGACGACGACGGAGCACCCCCGAGAGCCCAACGACGAGAACGTCGCTCCACCGCCACGAGCGCCATCCTCCGACGTCGACTGAAGCCCGCAGTCGAGCTCCGCCGCTTCGAAGGCGCCGACAGCACCACGCTCGTCGCCGTGAGCCCCCGAGGAGCTGCTGTTGCTGCTGCTTACCGCCGCCGCCGTCCTCCGTGAGCCCGCAGCCCTGCAGCACCGCCGCTGCTCGCCGCTGACCGCTCCTCCGATCACCGGAAGCCACGTCGCCTCCGTCGAAGAAAACCGCCCTCATGCACGTAGGAGCGAAGAAGAGTGAGGGCGGGGTAAGTGTATAATACACGTTTTTTAACAAAATACGTATAAACGTATTTTCACGAATTTTATAATTATAAAATATGGGTTTATTGGTCAAAAATTTATAATAAATAATATAGGCATCAGAAAAATACAAGGCCAGCTCCAGAAAATCAGAAATGACGTTCTGGACCTAATGGCACTAGTTTCGTCTCCATCGGACGCTTAGATTTTCCAGAATTAATTTTTAAACCTAAAATTTAAATAGGTTATTTTCATTCAAAAATCAGTAACTTGATATTTTCACGTAAAACTATATGTGATAAAAATATATATTAAAGTACTCTTCGAGATGGTCATTTTGACAGCTTATTTGCAACTTTCCGACACAGATTGCATCCAGGAGAAATTATTGAATAATTACGTTACTTAATTAAAAATTAGTTTTAAATCTATTTTGAACTTTTAAAAATTATAAAAATTACTATGAGCTTCCGAAAAATATTTTCTCTTACTGTAAAATTATTTTCCTTATATCTAGGCTATAGAAAAATTTAGAACACTTTTTGACAACGTTTCAATCAATTATAAAAATCGAAACGATCAGATTAAATAGGTAGAAAATAGGGTAACCCGTAACTGATGTTATCTTGTATTTGCAGGTACCAATCCTCGTGCACCGGCATCTTTATAAGCTCTAACTCCAACCTCGTCTTGCCACGACGATCTCAAAAAGTGTAAGTCATTCTAATTCTAACTTTGGAAATCTGGATAGTGTACTCGTATGAACTTAGGACATGCCACCTAGTCTCAGAACAGCTTTTGACTTGAACAATTGAATAGAGACCTAATTAACTTGATGACTAATCAATAGTGGAATGACCAAAGGACTAAATTGAAATAGTGCACTTTTATGGAATTAGATATCATAGTTGTTGGACTTCAAAGCATTGCTCAAGATTAAATTGTGATAATTGCTGGACTTCAAAGCATTGCTCAGGATTAAATTGAGATAATTATTGGACTTCAAAGCATTGCTCAGGATTAAATTGAAATAGTGCACCTTTATGGAATTGGATATCATAGTTGTTGGACTTCAAAGCATTGCTCAGGACTGATATTCTCTGTTGAGGCTTCTGCCTTGATTTTTCAGCAAGTAAATACCATATATGTGATTTGTTGTACTCATTGACGAAAGTATTGTTGTACACATTGTTGGAGGTATGCAATGATGGGCCTATGTGGCTATACGGATACCGATATGGATACAGACACAGATACGGATACGATTGTAAATGTGAAATGTGATACAACACAGGTTATGGGGTAGTCTTGAGCTACGTAGTGTGCGGGAGTGACTGGGTTCACCCTTATTAGTTAAGCTGTACCATCACCCTGTAGGGGATGGTAGGTAGATATTCCACGAGTTGCTACGTGGGATGGGTGCACTTCTAGTTGCATATCGTACACTCGAGCTAAGACTGTGCACTAGCTGATTGATACAGGGCCCATGAGGCCATATTGATACGAACACTGATGTGAACATTGGACTATAATAATACACGGGATACGGGGTAGTCTTGAGCTATGAAGTGTGCGGGAGTGACCGGGTCCACCCTTATTAGTTAAGCTGTACCATCACCCTGCAGGAATGGTAGGTAGATATTCCACGAGTTGCTCCGTGGGATGGGTGCACTTCTGGTTGCATATCGTACACTCGAGCCAAGGCTGATGCACTAGATTGATTTCTGTATTGTACTCATAGTTGTTTGTATTGTCGGAACACACTATTGGGCCTTCGGGCATTTACGGAGCACATTTACTGAGAACACTATTGGGCCTTCGGGCATTTACGGAGCACATTTACGGAGCACACTATTGGGCCCTTGCGGCATTTAAGACTGATACACTAGTTTGATTGATGTTGCACTAATTGATAACTGATTGATACCATTGCTTCAGTCACGACTACTACTATTCTACAGACTAAGTCGAGACTACTCGAACGTGATAGAACGGTTTAATAATGAGCGGTCTTGAATTACGACTGAATCAGTGTCTAGGAAGGAATGGGAAGGGGGTTGGTCAACCAATGGACTTGTTCCTGCGGTCTTTGAAGTGACCTGTGCCTTCAAGCCCTGACTGACTGGCTGATTTGGAAGTTAAGTTAGACTTCTTATTATTAGGCCCGCCTACACTATTAGATAGCCAAACGACGCTCACCTCCCTAAGTGTTGCTACAACCACATGGATGTCTAACTATCGTCATCACATTGTCTGTGTTCGAAATGTTGTTGCTACCATATGCCATGTCACAGTTATCACTCTTACACTTACACAGTCACCTTTACGTACAGTTACCGGTACTTTACATACCTGTCAGCTCATACTTTACTTTTTTGTACCTATCTGACCATCTTTTGTTTACTATAGTCTGTTCTATACTTTTGCACTCCTTTATTTCTATTGCTAGAATTGTTGTGACTTACCTACGGTTTCATCTATGTGGCACCGCAGACGACGTACATATGGATGCAGATGCTCTAGAGTTAATAGCGCCAGAATTTGACCATGAGTCTACAGCTTTCAGAGTTGTTTCCAGTTGTATTTACTTTCATTCATGTACGATTGTTGGACCATTTTTGTACAATATGGATGTAATAATTGGACACTATTTGGGTATTTTTGTACATCTCTGCATCGTGGCTATTTTGTTTTCACTGGTTAACTGCAGGACCTGCGCAAATACCAAAAAGTAACGGGCCCGGGAATCGGGTCGTTACAGCTTTGGTGGCCCACGCAGGTCCGCGGTACCTACCTCGTGAACAATATAGCAAGATCAGGGTGTACAGTATAAAATACTCAAATAGAACTCTTGAGTACTGGATGTCTCGAGTGTTCACCTGTATTGGATATACGGGTGAAGTGTCCTTATTACCATCTCCATTAGGACTTCCTTGATTCTTATCATCTTCCTTGAACTCTTAACCCTTGACTAGAAATTCGTATTCCATTCTTTGGATATACCTTCCTTAGTAACCCCCTTAAGCAGTTAGATTGATTTTTCATATGTTGAACTATTTACCCATGTCATCAACATCATCTTTCTAATTGTGCTTAGCTCACCCATACCCTAGTTACGTCTATTTTAAGGAGGGTAGCATTCGATTTTCAATCACTAGAAGTTTGAGTTCAACAATGGAAGCGAATCGAATGATGATGGTCCAAACCAAGACGTATAAACTGATGCCGCTACTTCTTCACCTTTCTTGAACTCGTCTTCTTCTTCTATCTGAGCCTCTGAGCCTATTTTGACTTGAGCCTAGCTATAGAAACTATGGTAATGTCAATAGTAAGTATTCATAAATATCATCTCTTGTTTTCTTGATGCTATGATATTTCATGCTATTAACAACTTATTTTCATATATCGTGATCGTTCATCAAGCCTTCCTTTCGATCGTTTAAATTGCTTTGGCAATGATCGGTCTTCTTAATTCCGAGGACGGAATTATTTTAAGGAGGTTAGGATGTAACGGCCTGTTTTCATCAAGACAAACTATTTACGTATTTGACCAATTTTTCAATTTGTGAACTATTTTATAATGGTTTGTCAGGAGTTTTATTGATTTCAAAAATTTCTTGTAAAAATATTTTGAAGTACCAGACTAGTTATGAAGTATTTTAGTAAGATTGGATTTCATCAAATACTCAAAACATTTCTGATAAAATTCATTTTCAGTTATTGCCGTTTTGACTTAATGAATTTATTTTCTATACAAATATCATCAAAAAGATTTCAAACTTTTACATTAACATTCAATGATCATTTAGGGCCTCCCACATTAATTTCGTAATTTTCTGAAGTCAAATCAGTAGAGAACCCACAAACCCGCTTCCTAAACGTTTTGGCCTAAAACTAGTATCCACGTAGGTCAACCCCTGAAACGGACTTCGTATTCACGATCCTCGCGACGATACGATCACGTGGGTATGTTTTCGTAATTTTTCGGACACGTTTACTGGTAGGGGCAAAATCGAAATTTTGTATTTTTGACTCT
This sequence comes from Scilla litardierei, assembly GCA_030789695.1. NCBI lineage: Eukaryota > Viridiplantae > Streptophyta > Magnoliopsida > Asparagales > Asparagaceae > Scilla > Scilla litardierei. The sequence goes on along the minus strand of JAULAV010006810.1, from coordinate 38,781 downwards.
ATCTACTAATCAGGTTTTAACCTTTTTACCTAATTACTAATTACCTTATTAACTATTTTAATTAACCTAACCTACCCGTAACCACCACCCCACGTTTAAACGTGGTGCATGCATTTCCCCCCTTTAAAACTTAGTCTAAAGTTTACATTAATTACCTACCAAACTTATTAATTACCTTTGACTAATACAAATTAAATTATTAATTTAATTATCTATAAAACCCTCTAATCTCTCTTCCCCGTTACCCAACTCACGTAAAACCCCCCTCTTTCCCAGGCTCTCCCACTCCCTTCCCGTTCGTCTTCAACTCTTCGAGCCCCTCCCCTCTCGTTCGTACTCGGACCCAACGGCCTCGCCACCTTCGAGAGCGAAACCCGCCACCCCCGAGCTCGAAGCTCCGCCCATCGTCGCACCGCCACCCAGCCTCGACCGCTGCCCACGTCGTCGCCTGTGCTCCCGAAGCCACCGCCGACTGCAACCCAGGCGAGCACCCCGCCTGAGCTCCGGCCTCCTACCCGAGAGCCCCGCTCGATCGTCGCCGTGTTGAAGCCCAGCCCCGGGGCTCTCGAATCTCCGACGGTCGCCCCGACAGCAACGAGTCCATCCCCCGTAGCTCCTCCACCCTCTCAGCCGAACGAAGCCCACCGCCTCCGCCTTGTTTGCCCAAGCTCCGCAGTCGAGCTCCGACCCAACTCGTCGTCGCCCCGCTGCATCACTCGACGACGACGGAGCACCCCCGAGAGCCCAACGACGAGAACGTCGCTCCACCGCCACGAGCGCCATCCTCCGACGTCGACTGAAGCCCGCAGTCGAGCTCCGCCGCTTCGAAGGCGCCGACAGCACCACGCTCGTCGCCGTGAGCCCCCGAGGAGCTGCTGTTGCTGCTGCTTACCGCCGCCGCCGTCCTCCGTGAGCCCGCAGCCCTGCAGCACCGCCGCTGCTCGCCGCTGACCGCTCCTCCGATCACCGGAAGCCACGTCGCCTCCGTCGAAGAAAACCGCCCTCATGCACGTAGGAGCGAAGAAGAGTGAGGGCGGGGTAAGTGTATAATACACGTTTTTTAACAAAATACGTATAAACGTATTTTCACGAATTTTATAATTATAAAATATGGGTTTATTGGTCAAAAATTTATAATAAATAATATAGGCATCAGAAAAATACAAGGCCAGCTCCAGAAAATCAGAAATGACGTTCTGGACCTAATGGCACTAGTTTCGTCTCCATCGGACGCTTAGATTTTCCAGAATTAATTTTTAAACCTAAAATTTAAATAGGTTATTTTCATTCAAAAATCAGTAACTTGATATTTTCACGTAAAACTATATGTGATAAAAATATATATTAAAGTACTCTTCGAGATGGTCATTTTGACAGCTTATTTGCAACTTTCCGACACAGATTGCATCCAGGAGAAATTATTGAATAATTACGTTACTTAATTAAAAATTAGTTTTAAATCTATTTTGAACTTTTAAAAATTATAAAAATTACTATGAGCTTCCGAAAAATATTTTCTCTTACTGTAAAATTATTTTCCTTATATCTAGGCTATAGAAAAATTTAGAACACTTTTTGACAACGTTTCAATCAATTATAAAAATCGAAACGATCAGATTAAATAGGTAGAAAATAGGGTAACCCGTAACTGATGTTATCTTGTATTTGCAGGTACCAATCCTCGTGCACCGGCATCTTTATAAGCTCTAACTCCAACCTCGTCTTGCCACGACGATCTCAAAAAGTGTAAGTCACTCTAATTCTAACTTTGGAAATCTGGATAGTGTACTCGTATGAACTTAGGACATGCCACCTAGTCTCAGAACAGCTTTTGACTTGAACAATTGAATAGAGACCTAATTAACTTGATGACTAATCAATAGTGGAATGACCAAAGGACTAAATTGAAATAGTGCACTTTTATGGAATTAGATATCATAGTTGTTGGACTTCAAAGCATTGCTCAAGATTAAATTGTGATAATTGCTGGACTTCAAAGCATTGCTCAGGATTAAATTGAGATAATTATTGGACTTCAAAGCATTGCTCAGGATTAAATTGAAATAGTGCACCTTTATGGAATTGGATATCATAGTTGTTGGACTTCAAAGCATTGCTCAGGACTGATATTCTCTGTTGAGGCTTCTGCCTTGATTTTTCAGCAAGTAAATACCATATATGTGATTTGTTGTACTCATTGACGAAAGTATTGTTGTACACATTGTTGGAGGTATGCAATGATGGGCCTATGTGGCTATACGGATACCGATATGGATACAGACACAGATACGGATACGATTGTAAATGTGAAATGTGATACAACACAGGTTATGGGGTAGTCTTGAGCTACGTAGTGTGCGGGAGTGACTGGGTCCACCCTTATTAGTTAAGCTGTACCATCACCCTGTAGGGGATGGTAGGTAGATATTCCACGAGTTGCTACGTGGGATGGGTGCACTTCTAGTTGCATATCGTACACTCGAGCTAAGACTGTGCACTAGCTGATTGATACAGGGCCCATGAGGCCATATTGATACGAACACTGATGTGAACATTGGACTATAATAATACACGGGATACGGGGTAGTCTTGAGCTATGAAGTGTGCGGGAGTGACCGGGTCCACCCTTATTAGTTAAGCTGTACCATCACCCTGCAGGAATGGTAGGTAGATATTCCACGAGTTGCTCCGTGGGATGGGTGCACTTCTGGTTGCATATCGTACACTCGAGCCAAGGCTGATGCACTAGATTGATTTCTGTATTGTACTCATAGTTGTTTGTATTGTCGGAACACACTATTGGGCCTTCGGGCATTTACGGAGCACATTTACTGAGAACACTATTGGGCCTTCGGGCATTTACGGAGCACATTTACGGAGCACACTATTGGGCCCTTGCGGCATTTAAGACTGATACACTAGTTTGATTGATGTTGCACTAATTGATAACTGATTGATACCATTGCTTCAGTCACGACTACTACTATTCTACAGACTAAGTCGAGACTACTCGAACGTGATAGAACGGTTTAATAATGAGCGGTCTTGAATTACGACTGAATCAGTGTCTAGGAAGGAATGGGAAGGGGGTTGGTCAACCAATGGACTTGTTCCTGCGGTCTTTGAAGTGACCTGTGCCTTCAAGCCCTGACTGACTGGCTGATTTGGAAGTTAAGTTAGACTTCTTATTATTAGGCCCGCCTACACTATTAGATAGCCAAACGACGCTCACCTCCCTAAGTGTTGCTACAACCACATGGATGTCTAACTATCGTCATCACATTGTCTGTGTTCGAAATGTTGTTGCTACCATATGCCATGTCACAGTTATCACTCTTACACTTACACAGTCACCTTTACGTACAGTTACCGGTACTTTACATACCTGTCAGCTCATACTTTACTTTTTTGTACCTATCTGACCATCTTTTGTTTACTATAGTCTGTTCTATACTTTTGCACTCCTTTATTTCTATTGCTAGAATTGTTGTGACTTACCTACGGTTTCATCTATGTGGCACCGCAGACGACGTACATATGGATGCAGATGCTCTAGAGTTAATAGCGCCAGAATTTGACCATGAGTCTACAGCTTTCAGAGTTGTTTCCAGTTGTATTTACTTTCATTCATGTACGATTGTTGGACCATTTTTGTACAATATGGATGTAATAATTGGACACTATTTGGGTATTTTTGTACATCTCTGCATCGTGGCTATTTTGTTTTCACTGGTTAACTGCAGGACCTGCGCAAATACCAAAAAGTAACGGGCCCGGGAATCGGGTCGTTACATTGCCCATCATCCTTGCAACGTGTTTGGCCGGTCGGTTGGTTGGGAGACGCTACCCCCTAGGCTCACGATCCGATCAGCGCCAACATGCCGGGGGAGTTGCCCCGGCCTTACAGTCAGTTCGGTCGGTCAGTCTGCTCGGGGTGCGACCCCGTGTCTTGCGACTGACCAATGAGGTTGACCGTTGAGGTCGACCTCTTGTCCGACCTGCTAGGGGAGTTGCCCCTAGCCTTACGACCGACCGGTTAACTGACCTGCTGGGGGAGTTGCCCCCAGCCTTACGGCCGGTTAGTGTCGTTCAGCTTGCTGTGAGGGCTACTCCCAGTCTGACGGCGGATCGACGGACCGACCCGCTGGGGGAGCTACCCCCAGCCTTACGATCGATCCACCCCCCAGCCGACCGGGGGGGTTGGCCCTCAACCTATCGGCCGGTTGGGGGCGGCAACCTGCTAGGGGTTTATCCCCTAGCCTTATGAGCCTCTGCTCAGGTGCTCACCCCGCGAGGTCTCCCTCATCCTGAGTGAGCTCCTCCCGGTCATGAAATACGAAGATGAATAGGCTCAAGCGATTTTATTCGGGTAGATGGAAGAAAAGAGATACATTTGTGGACGATATCATTGATAATATTTGTGCAGGTGCTCGGCGTTCCAGGTATGGGTGAGGATCTTCCCCTCCGAGTTAGCTAGTCGATAAGTCGCGGGTCCAAGGACCTCGATGACCTTGTAGGGTCCTTCCCACTTAGCCGTTAGCTTCCCTTTTCGAATGATCTCTGGGCTGAATGCAGCTTTTCTGAGGACCAGATCCCCTTGGCGGAAGCTCCTCCCCCTAACTCGGGAATTGTAGTAGCGAGCCACCTTCTGCTTAGGGCTGTTGACAAACAGAACGTTGGACGAACTACTCGTGAACAAGCTCGGTACATGTTCGTTTACGTTCGTTTAGGAAACTTAATGAACAAGCTTGAACAGATTTTTAGAGCTCGGTTAGTAAACAAACAGAGCTTGAACATAACTGTGTTTGTTCATTTATGTTCATGAACAAGCTTGTTATGTGTTCGTGAACAAGCTCGTTAAGTGATGTTCATGAACAAGCTCGTTAAGTGTTCGTGAATGAACATGTACCAAAAATAGTAAATTTACACAAATACTATATATTTTTATTATGTCTGGAATGGATGCTTGTAATGGGATCTATCGAGCTATTATGATGGATTTATTTGTTTTTGTCCTGCAAATATTTAATCCTTTTATTTAATTGATTTATTCATTGGCAATTATGTTTACATATTATTATTTCTAATTAAAAATTGACATTCGTTTGTTTGATTGAAAATATGTTCAAGAACAAAATTGATTGTGTGTTCACGAACATGTTCCTGTACATGTTCACGAACAAGCTCGATAAGTCTTGTTAACGAACAGAACGTTCGATTAACTACTCGTGAACAAGCTCGATAAATGTTCGTTTACGTTCATTTACGTTCATTCGGTAAGCTTAACGAACAATCTTGAACAGGTTTTTAGAGCTCGGTTAGTAAACGAACAGAGCTTGAACATGGATTTTGTTCATGAACAAAACCAAGCTCCATGTTTAAGCTCGTTCAAGCTCGTTCGTCAACAGCCCTACTTCTGCTTCTAGCGGATGATGGTGGCCAAGGCCTGCTCCCGTCGCTCGCCTAGGAGCTCCAAGCCGAGATCTAAGCCCTCCGAGTTCCTTTCCTCGTCGAAGTGCTTTATGCGGAGGGATTCCTCGCCTACTTCGACTGGCACCACCGCCTCGGCGCCATAAGCGAGCATGAATGGGGTTTCACCCGTGGTCTGTTTGTGGGTCGTTCGGTATGACCAGAGTATCCCCGGGAGTTCTTCTGGCCAACTCCCTTCGGTGTCCTCCACTTTCTTGCGGATGGGCTCTATGATGCATTTGTTGGCGGTCTCTGCCATCCCATTGGTCTGGGGGTGCGCCACTGAGGCAAAGAGGAGCTTGATCTTCCACTCTGCACAGAAGCCTTTGAACCCAGCAGGGTCGAATTGCTTCCTGTTGTCTGTGACGATGGCTCGGGGAATCTCAAACCTGGAGATGATGGAGTTCCATACGAAACTCTTTGCCTTCTTCCAAGTGATGGAAGAAAGGGGTTCGGCCTCGATCCACTTGGTGAAATAATCCACCGCCACGATCAGGTACTTCCTCTGTCCTCGTCCTGAAGTAAATGGTCCAAGGATGTCGAGCCCCCATTTCGCGAAAAGTACGGGACTGACAATCGGAACGAGTTCCGATGGGGGGGTTGAGCCGAGTTTGGCGAACCTCTGGCATTCCTGACACCTTTGGATGTATTCCGTCGCGTCGTGGACCAAGGTCGGCCAGTAATATCCTTGCCTCAAGATCTTTTGGGCGATCGTCTTGCCTCTGTGGTGATTTCCGCAGATCCCCTCGTGCACCTCCTAGAGGACGTAGTCTGCATCCCGAGGTCCGAGACACTTAAGGTAAGGGAGGATGTCCGTCTTGGTCCAACGTCTCTTGTAAAGTGCCCCTTCATGGATTACGTACCGGAGTGCCTTTCTCTCCAGGGTTCGTCGTTCGTCGAAGTCTGTTGGCACATCCCCATGGGAGAGGTACCAAATGATCGGATCCATCCAGGTAGGGTCCCTGTCGATCGCCATCACCTCCTTCTCCTCCGTGCTGGGGAATCGGAGGTTCTCCACATAGATGGTGCGACCCAGCTCCTTGGTCGAGGAGGAAGCCAGTTTGGACAAGGCATCTGCCCGCGCATTCTCCGATCGTGGGAGGTGAAAGGTCTCAGCCTTCCTGAATTTGGACAGGACTGTCTTGGCCATGGCCAGGTAGCTCTGCATCGCCTCCTCGCGTGCCTCGTAATTTCCCTGCAGTTGGTTGATGACGAGCTTCGAGTCGCTGAGGAGACGCACAGAATCGGCCCCGAGTTCTCGGGCCAGCCTTAAACAGTTTATCACTGCCTCGTACTCGGCCACATTGTTGGTGGCTAGGAACTCGAACCGAAGCGCGTACTCGACGACACTTCCTTTGGGAGATCGAATCGCGATCCCGGCCCCACTTCCTGACCGGGTTGCTGAGCCGTCTACATGGACTATCCATGTGTCCTGGTCTCCTGGGTGGCCAGTAAGAACGATGTCAGTCGAAAGGAAGGACAAGGGTTGGGTGGTTACCATAGCCGAGCCCTCTCCCTCAGAGGGGTTCCCTCCTTCTATAGTGCATTCGGCGATGAAGTCTGCCAAGGCTTGTCCTTTTATGGCCGTGTGCGGCTTGAATCGAAGGTCGAACTTGCTCAGTTCCACTCCCCAATTCAGCATTCTCCCCATCCGATCGAATCTCTTGAGGTTTTGTTCCAGTTGGGAGTCGGTAAGGACCACTATAGTACGGGCTTGGAAGTAGGGCCGGAGTCGCCGGGCCGAGAGAACGAGGGCGTAGGCCAGCTTTTCCATAGGGGTGTACCGCCCATCCACGTCCTTTAGGACTCGACTGGTATAATACACTGGCCTCTGAACTCCATCGTCTTCCCTGACCAGCACCGAGCTCACCGCTTCTCCCGTGCACGCTAGATAGAGGCTCAATGACTCCCCCTCCTGTGGTTTAGAGAGGAGCGGTGGACTTCGAAGGCATTCCTTAAGTTCAGCGAATGCTCGGGAGCACTCCTCATCCCACTGTATCGTCTTCCTTTTGTCGGCAGGCTCAGCGATGGATTTCCTCAGGGTCTTGAAGAATGGAAGGGACTTCTCCGCCGACTTGGACAGAAATCACCCCAGAGTGGCGATGCGTCCATTCAACCTCTGCAGCTCTTTAATTGTGGTCGGCTTCCACATGTTAATCAGTGCCTCGATCTTGTCGGGGTTGGCCTCAATGCCGCGATTGGTGATCATGAAGCCCAGGAACTTACCGGATCTCACCCCAAATGTGCATTTCGTGGGATTGAGCCAGATGTTGTGTTTTCGCAACCGCTCAAAGGTTTCCCTGAGGTCGGCGATATGATCCCCCGGCTCCTTCGATTTGACCAGCATGTCGTCGGCGTAGACCTCCAAGTTCCTCCCTATCTGGGAGTCGAACACCTTGTTGACCATTCTTTGGTAGGTGGCCCTCGCGTTCTTCAACCCAAAAGGCATCTTCTTGTAGCAGAAGGTCCCCGATCCATCGTAAAGGCCGTCATCTCTTCGTCCCAAGGGTCCATCTGGATTTGTTTGTATCCGGAGTAGGCATCCATGAAGCTGAGCATCTCATACCCCGAGGCGTTGTCCACGAGGTGATCGATGCGGTGCAATGGGTAGCTGTCTTTGGGGCAAGCTTTGTTAAGGTCACTGAAATCCACACACATACACCACTTCCCGTTGGACTTCTTAACCATCACAATGTTGGACAGACACTCCGGATACCAGACTTCCCGGATAAAGCCGGCGTCGAGAAGACGCTCCACCTCCTCGGTGGCTGCCTTCATATTCTCGCCACCTAGATTCTGCTTCTTCTGCCTGATCGGTTTGAAATTGGGGTCGGCATTCAACCGGTGCACAATCACCCGGGGGTCAACGCCGGTCATGTCATCGGGTGACCAGGTGAAGATGTTAAGGTTGGCTTCCAAGCACTCGATCAACCTGCTCTTCAAGCCAGGGTCCAGCCCTGATCCGATGGAGACGAATCTCCTTTCGACATTTGTGACTGGGATCTGCTCCTGCTCCTCTCCGGGAGCAGGTCTCGGCCCGTACCTCAAGTTAAGTGAGGCCATCGGCCCATCAAGCCATTCAGGGGGCTTCTCGCCTGCTAGCTGGTAGCAGATCTTCAGCTTTCCTGCATTGTCGTCGACTTGCCCAACCCCCTTGGGGTCTGAAACCTGATCGTCCGGTGTAGAGTCGAGACCATCGCACCGATAGGTTGAGGAGTGGGTGGCCGATGATCCCATTGTACGCCGACCCAATCCTCAGCACCACGAACTCCACCGTCAGGGTCACCGAGTCGGGTGACCCCCCGAGCGTGACTGGGAGGTGGATCGACCCAACGATGGGCGTGGAGTGACCCGTGAAGCGCACCACAGGTCTGGAGCATGGCTCCAGGTCCTCGTCGCGCAGTCCCATCCTTTCCAAAGTCGACATGAAGAGGATGTCGAATGAGCTGCCAGTATCGACTAGCAGCCAACGCACCATGGATGTGTCGATGACTACGGATACCACTAGTGCTTCGTCTGACCGCGGTTTCTCCCTTGTTGTACCCACCCCACCGACTGGGGGGTGATGGAGGCCCCGTGGTCTCCAAATCATAGTCTTCCACGTGGTCTGGCCGGGGAGTCACGGTCCCTTCTCGTCGACCACGGCAGGGATTGACGCCCGATGCCGGGGTCGCGTCCACCCTTCGACGCTGAGGGTGGAGACGTGTCATTGTTGGTTCGGTTGCTTTACGTGGGTGTTAGTTCGTTCCCACAGACGGTGCCAGATGTTTACGGGTGATTTCTCACCACTAAATCGTTGGCCGACGACTGTACGGTCAACGTGGTCAAGGGGTCGGTTGAGATCCCTTGGACACGCCAAGCTCACGTGCGCTCAGCATGGGTTGGAGATGGAATTGGGACCGAGCGTCGGTCCTCGGCTGATACGGAGCTGAGGGGAGGCCTCGACGCTGTTCGAAGGGCTCGGCCTCGGTTGGACATGCGTCGAGGGGGAGCCTCGGTGCATCGCTCGGTGCTCAGTCTTCGGTCGGTGGCCACACCCGCTAGCTGCGAGGGTGGTCGTCGGGCGCTGAGGGGTAGTCTCGGTGCCTCGGTCAGCTTCTTCCTGAATAGACGAGAAACTCGTCAGGGTGGCCGGACCTTGGTTTCGGCCGAATCTCCTCCGATGCCTAAGTCAGATCAAGGTCTGAGGAATACTCGACGGGGTAGGTATGACTCGAGAGGAGATCAATACGCTGACCCTCGGCCCGAGCAAGAAATGGCGGAAAACCAAAGTCGTTGATGGAATACCTCCGATTTGGGTACCTGGGATTCGATCCTTTTCTTCGTTGTCCTTCCCATCCTTTTATGGAGCTTCGTCCACGTTTGCCCCCCGTCCACACCCCCACGCTGTCCGCCCCACTCACGCCCCCGAGATCCATCCCCACGATGGCGCCTGCCTGCCTCATGGGGGAGCCGATTATGGGGCCCCTTAATGGACATTAAGGCCTCGTGCTCTGGGGGAGTGGTTACCCCCGGTGATCGTGGGTTGGTTATGAGCATGTCGGATCGTGGACGGTTCGGGTCTGAGACTTCCCGTGGGTCTCATTGATCGGGCCGTACCTTCTTCGTGGGCCTCCCGCCCTCGAGTTAGGCTCGGGCCCCTCGGTTCTGGGGCCTCTCCAATATAGGCATATCAATCTGTATCGCAGGTACATGTGCAGACTTGTTTTTATTCATAAATGAAAAAACGTCACATTGATGTGACGTTATGTTACATCGATGTGACGTTTTTACCGTTTATGGAAAAAAAGTCTACATCGCAATTTTTGCAGTGCAAATAACAACCTTTAAAAAAAGAAAAAAAAGCCTCCCACGCTAATCATTAAAAATTAGTACACTGTATTAATGTACTGAAAATATATCACTTGATATTAAAACAAAAAATGTTATGAATGATATCATGTAGGCCCATCATAAACACATGCAGAGATTATCCTATCATGTAGCAGATTAGGAGTTTGTATCCTACATGAACTCTGTATCCCACCATTGTATGAACGCTTCATGTTCCCCTATAAATAAAGGCATGCGGGTCTCCTACAGAAAGCACTTCACAATACGTTATCAGCACGCTCTTCTCTGTGAGAGTGAGAGAGACCGGACGTTGCGGAAGATTTGGCGGACGACGGAGGATTGAGAGATCGTTACCCTTTGGACGTTGAAGAACTAGATTTTGTTCGTGCATGGACAATCAACGAAATTCAAGCGTCTGTCCCAGTCAATCTTAATGTATATTTAAAAACCCTGTAAATTTAATCATGATCATGAATTTTTTTGCGCATTGATACCCAAAATCAAACATCAAAAACAAAAAAACAAAAAAACAATTATGGGGAGAGGGTGGGGGGCCACCGGCTGCCTACCAAGGGCGACGGCTAACCGTCCGCTGTTTGGGGGTCAGGGCAGTGGCCACCAAACCTCGACCCTTCGACGTCGGCTAACTGGCCACCAGCCCCACAAATGCTGCCAAAGAAAAGAGAAAAAATATAATCAGACGACCGGTGGCCCCCAAGCCGCCAGAACAATCCCAGCCTACTCCCCACTCAGCCGCTACAGTGGCAGTTCACTGCGGTCGTTATTGGCGGTAACCCGAACTCTGTTCAAAAAAAAATCATACGATTATCGGTCGGCGGCCACCCAGGCCGCCAGACCCCCTGCCACTGCTACACCACTAGCAAAGCGTTGCCGCCACTGGCGGCGATGCCTTCGTAAAACCCTCATTATGGTTTGAAAAAAACAACTATTGCGGGCCTCATCCCATAGAGAAAAAAATCAAGAGAGAGAGAGAGAGAGAGAGAGAGAGAGAGAGAGAGAGAGGGGGGCCGCGGGTTGAAGCCCACAACACTAGGCCGCTGGCTTCGCCCCCGCGAGCTTTTGATTCAAAAAAGAAGGGGCGCTACAGGCTGAAGCCCACAGACCTTTAAAAAACGCTTTTTGGGAAAAATAAATGAAACAAAAAGAAAACATGGGGTGTGGATAGAAAATAAAAAAAGTGGGGTATAGCTTAGTTTTTTCAAACTTTTTCCTGAAGCAAACCCCATTATCAATACATATAATTTTATTTTTCTACCAAATTTTAACTGTGATGCCTATTTTAGGATCATGTTCATATGTTATATATCACGTATTATCTGGCATGTTTCTGGGATATATTTGACTATTCTTATAAGCATATGCTTAATAATTATGATGATCCAGTGACCGCTCTATCGTTAGTTACATAACCTAACGGTGTATAACGTTGTCTCGCAATTCAATTAATTATTAAGCATAAAATATTTGAATTTTCATATCTTGTGAATACTATATGTCTGATATGTGATATGTGATGAAAATGTCTTGAGCACAATTTTTGTATGAATGTGTATACTGTGGTTTTGGATTGGCCTTAAGTCCAACTTTTATTTTTTCTGCACTTCTCTATTTTTGAGAGAAAAATTGTAGTGAGGAATATAATGTAATGCCGAAGACTGATGGCTACTTCCATGAAGGCGGAGGTCACCCCTGATAAAGAAGATTTTTATGGGCTCTATGTGTTTTTCAAAGTTGTACGTTTTCATTTCTGTAAAAAGGATTGTATAAGTCCAAGGATTGTATAAGTTGGACTGTAGACATTATTTTTAGTGGTAGACTAGCCAATCCACATAATTAGCATATTTGCTCTAGGCTTATTCTGCATGAAATGTTTTATCATTTTCATAAATCGATATAAGATTATGCAATTGTGCTTATAAATAATTATGAATAATGGCCCATGTCGTAATTATTATTTTCAAAATTTTGAATAATTATTATACATAATAGAAATTGGACCCGAAGTTCAACTGAAATGACAATGCCCTTATTTCCTTATAAAATACAAATGAATGAATGCAAAGGGTAATGCGAAAGTCATTTTTGCCATCTTCTGACACAAGTCTTAAAGATGAGCATCTCGTGGTAAATAGATCCCACAAGACTATGGTCTAATTACAGATCGATATGGACACCACAAGGATGACATATCAATGCTAAGTGATCTCACCTCATGAGGCAAGATTCTTGAATCTAACCATGCGCATTAATTCTGTTTTTGAAAAATAATAATAAAATCACACATGAAGTAGTGACGTGACAGAATTAGTGAAAGATATATGATAATGCATGACAATTGCACCCTTGTATTTGTCGCCTGAGCCATGTTTATTCTTTCACAGTTGAAAAATAAAAATAAAAATAATAGAGGAATAGAAACATGAGGAGCTCACACCCTACTATCCGTCTCCTTAGTGGGGTTAATGTTTCTTCTTCCAGAAAAATTTATAAAAACTGGAAGATAGAAACTGGGGGAGTTCGTACCTTTGTATCTGTCTCCTAAGTGAGGCTAATGTTTCTTCTTTCTGAAAAATTTATAAAAGTAGAAAAATGGAATCATAAGGAGCACAGAAATTATAAGGAACAACAAAAGATATGGGAATGGCAGATAAAGTATACATCGACAAGGAATAGCAATAGCTAACCAAGTACAGTAAGGTCTGGCCAGATCTATATAGGTCATAGGTCTACAATATGCCAATACAATTGTAATATTTATATAAAATTAGTCTAAAGACGAAAGCTGAAATAAATCTAGATATTGTATACTTAGTTATTCTTCGAGCATATAAAGACTTTGAAAGCAATAATTTACTTGACTAGTTGCCAAAGTATAATTGTTAGGAATATTTTTCACTACATGTTGTAGGTTGCAATAAAATAATTACCCTTTCTATGCACTGAAATAAATCGTATGAAATGATTTCCTTACATGCCATAGTTTGAGATAAAATAGTTATATTTTTATGCATTGAAATATATGTTGCAATTAAATGGTTATGCTTGCTATAAGTTTGACTTATTGCACTAAGTGAACTTGTCAAACAAATTGTGGATACTTTTACCATCCACATGATCTTTCATGATGCATGCTATCAAAAGCATCTCACCCTAATGATAGTCTCAAAGTACTATCTTGGAACGTCTGACTTGAGGATCAAGCATTGCAAACATGTGAACTCTTGAACAAAACATAAGGATGCCTAACACTCTTAAAAACATGGAAAAAGAAAGTTTCAAGGATATTCGTCGATACAAAATCCATATTGAAACTGACAGAATAAATACCGAATATTTGTATATAATGACTCAAGAAAATTAATAGCTCGAAGACCATACTTGATTGTTTGAATGCACCTTCAAAAAAAGAGGTTCATACCAAACGAAATTCGAAGAATGGAGTAAAATTAACGGAGCACACAAATGTGCCCGAACTCGTATGATTTTATACCTTAATACGAGTGGTTTAGACACCCAGGATCGGTGATGATACACTCCATCGTATCCCAATCACATGAATATAATCTGAAGAACACGAAAATTCTTCGTAAGGGTGAACTCCATATCTCACTTATTATGGAGTAAAAGCAATTATGCAAATATATCCATTAAAACAAATAAAATAATGAGACTTTTTACGTAAGAGTACTTGAATGATATTTATGGACTTATCCACTCCCCAAGAAGGGCAGATAAAGTACCTTACTGTACTTATCGATGTATCCTCTAAATGATCATAATAGGCCTATTATCCAATCACAGTCCATCTTTTCTAAAGCTATCAGGACAAATTATCAAATTGCAGGCACATTGGATAATATTGGGTTATTAATAATAATCTGAAAACTAGAATAAAAGTTGAGCACCTCGAAGCTCATGTTCATACCCAAAATAGGTTGGGTTAGTCAATTATTGAAATGACTCCAATGGATTTCTCCTCTATTTTTAATAAATTCCCGATGTTGGTGACTATATGTGGACATGCAATCTTGCATGTTTTAGGTATTGGTGTTCCATACCAATATTATTTTGATGATGATCACAACATTATGTTGTTGCTAACATCTCTCATGTTTTGGTCTCATAGTTAACATTTCAAGAATATCATTTTTGGAGACTAAATGATTGGTACAAGGATGGACATCAAGAGGAGCAGTGCCAAAACTTGGACTCAAGTGGTGCCAAAGCTTAGAAGGTGATGAGGAGCATCAATGCATCAAGGATTGAAGTCATAGACTCTGAGGGAAGCAACGTAATCCATGTAATATCTTTTATTACTTGCATTTCTCTTTTTAACTCTAGGTTTATTGTAATGCCTTGATAGATGGTTAACTCATTCATGCATATACATACAACCATCTTAGTGAGCCTTAGTATTATCATAGAATCCAACCCAATAGGTTCATCATGCCAAATGACTCAATTGGAGTCTCTGGCTCTCCAACATACAACTGCTGAAGGAAGGACATGCGACTGGGTGATTCCAAGCGGCTGGCCAGCCTTCTACAGTCGGCAGTTATGCACTAGCTCAAGTCAACTTTTATTGACTCTATTATGAGCTATTGGAGACAGACGACTGACGTTTATTATTCAGGCACTTGTCTTCCATCAGGCGCCTGGGATTTGTTCTCCAGTCTTCTGTGTGCCAAAGTGCGTAACTTGTATTTTCTGGGTTTCATCCCACTTTGCAAGGCAATCGACTGATGAAGAGATTTCAGTCGCCTGTCAAATTACAGGCACCTGTGTTTTGTTCATCTATTGTCTGAAGGTGATAGTGCGAAAGTTGTGGTTTTCTTAGCTCCTTCCATCCCAAGTGACAGTCGCCTGCTGAAGGATATTCAGGTGCTTGCACATTATACATGCGCCTGTGTAGTCTTCTATAGTCGTCTGTCCTGGCTCAGATTATATCCGTTGGGATTTTTATAGTCGTTGACCAGTCGACTGTCAGTTGTTCATCAATCGACTATCTGTGCCGTAAATTGCCAAAAGTTAGCAGATGCAGATTTATTCCTTTTGGCTTTTTACTTGGGTTTGAAGGTTCCTTTGGACTTCCTATATATTGGAGAGGGCTGAGTTTATTAGAACTTCTTGGAACCATTACAAATCATTAGAGATTGATTAAGCCACTCTCAAACTCTCTCAGTTCTCTCTTAGAGCTCATATTCCTCTTCATGTATTGAAGTCAAGCTCAAAGGAAAATCATCCAAGTGCATTCAAGCAAATCTCAAGCACATGGTCATCCTCTTCCATGCCTTCATCTTCATATGAGTAAGTTCATCTCAGGCATAGGTAAGAGTCTTTTGTTGCATTTGTTTTCTTGAAATTCTAATTCTCTTTGTGGAAATTAGATACTCTCTTTGTAGGAGTTGGTTACTCTCTTTGTGAGAGTTACTCTCTTTGTGGGAGTTTGGTGTCATAGTGTAGGACTAAACCTAATTCTATGTGTGGGAGTTAGTAATTCTCTGTGGAAATTTGACCCTTGTGTAGGGTTGGTTTGGTTCTTGTGTAGGACAAAATCCTCTGTGTGAAGTATCTATGTGTGAGATTGTATCCATTATCTTGTGTAGGATTATAGTGAATATTTGGGGTGGTTGGACGTACCCAAGTTTGGAGAACTATGGTAAAATCTTGTGTTTGCATTTGGATTGATTGTGTTGATTAATTCCTCTTGCATTTATTATTCCGTATTTGCAAGTTACATTTTAATTGCACAATTTATTGCCATTACTTTATTCACTCCCCTCTCTAGAGTATTTGTTGTTAGTATTGCAAGGTAAACGGTCCTTACAGCATGCTGCTTCTTTCATTAGACTCAAACCCTCTCGGAGTCAGAGTTACTCTCCTATGCAACTTGCATATGAAACATCACTAAATATCTCTCATTTAGGGATTTTTTGGTTGCATAGTTTACATCCCATAGCACCTCCACAGAGAATAAAATGAGGACATCAACGCCGCCTTGAAATATATATCGGGTTTAATTCACCATATATAAATAGATACCTTGCACCGAAACGAGGGAGGCATTAAAAGCATGTCTCGAAGTATGTGCATTGATATGTTCGCATTCCTGGTACTAGGCTTAACTTGGCTGAAGCATGAAGCTCCGATGACCATTTAAAATACCAAAAATAAAAATAAAAATTTATGATCTGAGAATTATGAAATGAGATAATGAGATTCGGAAGATCCTTCACATTTAAGAAAATTGTTCAACAGTTATAGGACATAATTATTGACAATAAGAAAATTATCAGATCACACATCTTTGCTGCCAACACTCTAGCTAGGATTGACATTCCTGAGAATGGACGCAATCCACTAGCAGTAAAAGTGATTGTTCCTCAACTGAAAAGAGACATACCACCAGGCTTCAAGGATTAAATTTTAGAAAAAAAAACTCATGGAGACCTTGAGACAATACCATCACCTGACAATGAGCTCATGTCTACACCCTCACCCATCCTGGAACCCCAAGGACAGGAGAATCCAGGAGAAACTAAAATAATAAATTTTGTACGTACTAAGGAGGTGTTGGGCAGAAAGAACACAATTGTCGACAATATATTCACGTATCATATTGCCACTTACATCGCAAAAGAGATGATAATTATATAAATCGATCCACACTCCGTTGCTAAAATGCAAACATAGAGATTAGAAAATGTGGAACAAGGTAATAAAAGCTGAGCTGAACTCGCTTATGAAACGTGAAGGGTTTGGACATGAAGTCCAGAAAACAAAAGATGTCAAACCTGTGGGCACAATGAATTTTGTATAAATATGAATATAAGCATAAAATCGTATGTATAAGATACATCTTATAACTTAAGGTTTTTTTTCGCTGCAACTTGGAAATAAACAAGTAAGATGGGCTTGACTCGCTTATATAAATGATGCATCAGACTGCCTGGTTATAGTTGCGACTACCGTACGATTTGGCAAAGGAAATTTTGGGTATGCTGCTATTAGATGTTGTGACAGCATACCTCTATGGATATCTTAATAAAGATACATTTCTTGTTTCCTTAAATGACTTCGAGACATCTATTCTATTGAAGAGATAATAAAATATTGTACAACTAAGTGAGTCTCGTGACAAAGCAAGGATTCCTATCAAAGGTTGTCTTTGCATTTTTATAAGAGCAACGAATATGATTTAAGATTATAATTGTAAATGACTTAAATCTCATCGTATCTTCTGAAGAGAGAATCGAAATATCTGTTCTAGCCTGACTATTAAATATGATATGAAAGACCTATGCAAAATAAAGATATGTTATGGCTCACAGATTTATTATCTAAAAGATAAAATCTTGTTATATTAGACTTCATACACCCAGAGTGTGTTGAAGAATATTGTCATCCACTGAGTACACCAATGGTAGTACGTTCACTGGATGTATAAAAAGATCCCTCTCGTGAGCTGGAAGAGGGAGAGGATATCCTAGGCCGTGAATCCTTTATTAAGCACTTCTATACCTGGCGAATAATAGAAGATATCATTCATTATAAACTTATTAAGCCAGATACAGTACTGCGCATAAACTAGCGCCAATAGACCGGAGTTAAGCATCTTTTACGCTAACTCAAAGGGTCGATAGATTTGTGATCACACTATAAGACAGGATCATCCACCATACTTATTGGCAATGCAGATACATATTACAGGTCCGATCTCCATAATGAGAAGTTACAATCACAATCTGGGTATGGGTTTACCTACTGTGGGACGCCCATCTCCGTAGATCTTTAAAGCACACTATGAAGGCAGTATCATCCCATCATTCCGAGATCCTCGCCATTCCTTAAGCAAGCCGAGAGTGTGTTTGTGCTAAGTGGTACATCACATCATAGTGACAACTGGGTCAAAGACTAGTGATTTAAAGCTGACTGCATAGTTTGAAAACCAAGCCACATGCTTACCCTAGTTTTGAGGAGACCACATCGAAGGTGATAAGACAAAGCACACCCCCTCCCCATAACTCTTTTAAATTCAGTAGTTGCGAAAGAATGGCGATCTTTGTGATTTGTACATAATTTTTTGGAATGTTGTAAATATGATTGATGTAAAATGCCTAAAGATCTGCAAGTCTAAGAGCTTGTACAAATCAGGGGGGTTAAAAGAGAATTGTACTCTTTTTCCTTAGTTATGATTTTTTCCAACTGGATTTTCCATAGCCAAAGTTTTTAACGAGGCAAATCTCATTAACGCCGGATTACGAAGTACCCACCCCTCACACAATACTCGGAATTTCAAAGGATTCATGAGTATGAGTTCATACTTATGGCTAGATAAAAGTGAGTGTTATGAATGGTATTATGTAAGCCCATCATAAGCCAATGTAAGGATTATCCTATCATGCATCAGATTAGGCGTTGGTATGCTACATAATCTCTGTATCTCACTATTGTATGAACTCTTCTTGTTCCCATATAAATAAAATTCTACGGTCTCTCACAGAAAGCACTTCGCACGTATACTAACTTGGTTGGCTAAAAGCAGAAGTGTTGACCCTCTAATTAGAAAATTAACATAAACAACCGCCATGGAACAATATAAAAATAAACCTAATTTGACGAAAGAAAATTTAAAATACGAAACCAGCAACAAATACGGCGCTCCCCGTTGACAACGGCAGAAGGTGTATATTCCCTCCGAGGAAAGCGGTTCATCCGTTGCTGTCCGAAATCGGACCCAACATCTGACGACCCGACCCGACCCGACAGTATCTCCCACCAAATCCTTCTCTCTCCCCCCTCTTTTTCGCCCACCAAATCACGGTTCCCTTCTCTCTCACTCCACCTCAAAGCGAACAACCCACTCATAACCCGTCCCTTCTTTTAATTCAAAATCCCAAAACCTAATTCGAGAGAGAGAATAATTCAATCTCTGGAGAGAGAGCGAGAGGGTGAGAGATGAAGAGCTCGGGTCGCCGGAGCAACAGCTTCCGATCCCCCGCTTCCGACCCCTCTGCCGCCGTCTCCGGCGACAAGCCTACCTCCTCCCTCTTCTGGATCATCCTTCACGCACTGTGCTGCGTTGTCAGCCTTGTCCTCGGCTTCCGATTCTCCCGCCTCCTCTTCACCTCCACCCCGCCCTCAGATTACCATCTTCCCCCTCTCCTTCCCTCCGAAACTCTAACCCTAACCGCACCGCCGAAGCTACCTAACGACGCCGCTCTCCTTAACCGCACCGCCAGCCGGGTCGTTGTTGGCCGGCACGGGATCCTGATCCGGCCGTGGCCGCACCCGGACCCGATCGAGACAGTGAAGGCGCACCAGATCATGGAGCGGGTCCAGCAGGAGCAGCGAGCGCAGTACGGGGTCAAGGATCCGAGGCCCGTTATCGTCGTCACGCCGACGTACGTGAGGACGTTCCAGACGCTGCATCTCACTGGGCTGATGCACACGCTGATGCTCGTGCCGTACGATTTGACTTGGATTGTGGTCGAGGCCGGCGGGATCTCGAACGAGACTGCGGAGTTGCTCGCTCGCTCCAAGCTTAGAACGATTCATTTGGGGTTCGAACGGGCGATGCCGCTCAAATGGTTGGATCGGCATAAAGTTGAGACGTTGATGCGGATCCAAGCACTCAGGTTCGTCTTCTGCTGTAGAAGGTTGAATTTTTTGTTAGTTTGCTAGTAGATCTAACGGTGCTGTGTTCAATTTAATCAGGGAGGTGAGAGATAGAAAATTAGATGGGATTGTTGTGTTTGGTGATGACAGCAACATGCATAGCTTGGAGTTATTCGATGAGATACAGAAGGTGAAGTGGGTTGGTGCTGTGTCTGTTGGAATTCTTGCTCATTCTGGGAATTCTGACCCATTTCCTCAAAATGAGAAGAGCAAGGAGGGCAAGGAAAACATGCCGGTGCCTGTTCAGGGACCGGCTTGCAATTCATCAAACCAATTGATTGGTTGGCATACTTTCAATTCATTGCCGTTTATGGAGAACCGTGCAACTTTTGTTGGTGATGTGGGGACGGTTTTGCCGACGAAGATGGAATGGGCTGGGTTCGTTCTGAACTCGAGGTTGTTGTGGAGAGAAGCCGATGATAAACCTGAATGGGCTAATGATCTTGATTCAGTGGGTGTCAATGCAGAAGAGGTTGAGAGCCCTCTGGTTTTGTTGAATGATGCTGCCTTTGTTGAGCCTCTCGGAAACTGTGGAAAGAAGGTTATGCTATGGTGGTTGCGTGTGGAAGCCCGAGCAGACAGCAAGTTCCCAGCAGGGTTTGTTTCATGACCCTTACTTTTCTTCAATGTTATTACAGTGGCTGTTTTTTATTTATCTGCCTATAAATCATTAAGTGTATTAGCAATATATGTTCTATGATTCCCATATTTACCTTTTGCCTTGTTGATTTTTTTGGTTCTTATATGATCTACATTTTTGTTTGATACTTATGGTCTGTTTATTGACAATATGTTTTAAAACGCAGATCCACCCATGGTGATTGCTGTCATATGCTTTATATTATTTTCCAATGTTATATAAACATTTCTTTTTTATGAATAGTGGAATAGAGTCATAGACGCCTTTGTAAATGAGTAAATTATGATTTCTAGTTACCTTTTATGCTTTTCGTGGATTGTTGTTTCTTGCACATTTTGCTTTCGAATGGACCTAAAGCTCCTTCTTTATTTTTTGAATAGCTATTTGAAGCAGATTGTTTCACGAAAGTTGGTTTGACTTTTCATTCAAAGTAATAAAATTAGATAAAAACTAGTTTGATACTTACATATATGTGTCATATGTTTTTATTTTTATTCTTTGATTTCCCCCCTCCATTCTTTCCTCTTGAACGGTCCTTAAAAAGGCAGCCTAACTATATTCACAACAAACGTGCTCCACTTGCAAATACACATAATTACATTGGTTTCTTTGATAGGACTAAACATGCTTTAAAAAGAAAGGGAAATGGATGGTGCACATCATCAATTGTATATTCACATCTTTATCTTTAGTATGTCAAAAAATGATGAAACTGATGACCTGATGTAAAAAGAAAACTCCCTTGTACTCTCATGATTGAAAGCTAAGATCTCAATACAATGGAAATATCCATGAAGACATTTTCGTTGATGATGATATGCCGCCCAGTTGAACATCGGGTATCCTTGTTTAATGATGTGATATCTGATCTTAGTAGCGTTCACCAATTCATCCTGGTCTTGTTTAACTCATACCTGTGATGTTTGGATTTTCGATCTGGTTTTGCATCACAGGTTGTGGTCCAGTTGTAATTTGGATTTCTAATAATTCTGACCCAAGAACTAAATGAAGCAGTAACAACTAAAATTACTGAACTCATGGTATGCTACAGTTCATGCATACACATTTGAACGTAGGTCAACTCAAGGGCTACGTTGATAAAAAGTTTCATCTTTTAATATCACTGCGATGCTTGTTCAAAAACATAGCACATGACTATTCTTATTCAGAGAAGACAGCCATTATGAGATAAAATCATCAAAGTTCAAATATAATGTTTAAAGCCAACATGTAAGTCTCAAAAAAATCAAAATCACAAATAAGTCTTTAAATAAAAACAACTACTAGTGCTGAATATACCAAATTAGCTTATTGAATAGGTTGGCCATTAGCGCTATACTTTTACATCCTGGTTGCTGGCAAGTGCATTATGGATTGGAACACAAACTGGATAATGGTAACACACACACATAAACTCGTACCCATGCCAATTTTCTAAGGATTAACGGGCAAAGATATGTAAAGTGAATCACCGAAGGATGTAGTAACGCAGACAAGTAGTGCCACCATGGTAGTGGTGATTATTTGGAAGGAGGAAGAGAGGATATAAATGAAGTTTATGTTGGGATCGATACACTATCGTCAACACCAATATGTGCACAACGAATTAATCAAAAACGTATCAACTTAAATCAAACAGAGTTAGGATCTTGAGTGAATCATAGAAAGCACAAGATTAATCACCGCACAACAAGAGTAAGGCGATCACTCAGAGACACATGATTTTATACTGGTACGGCCAATCTCTGGGTCTACGTCCAGAGTCTCCCGTTGTCCCGTTTTCCACTAGATCAGAGATGTTTATAGAAAGTTTACGCCGACCTCCAAATCTCTTCCAAACAATATGTAGCTCTCTTGATAATGTAATCATAGCACTCTAGTTATTACATGATCTCAAGCATACATGAACAATGGAGAAAATTTGATCAAAAACTCTAGAAGAAGACTATCTCACCTTCAAGAGATCAGGCCGTCGCTTCTTCTCCTTTCTTCTCAAAGCCGATCACCAATAGCTTCGTTCGCTGCGTCTAAGGGCTTAGGGAAGTATTAATTAGGTTTTAGAAGCCATCTCAACTGATGGCTGTACGATCTGACTGAATATCAAGCAAACGGCCAAGATCCATTCCGGCCCAAGTTGAGAACTCGGCCGTCAGACGTCTGACCCGATGCGG
This sequence comes from Scilla litardierei, assembly GCA_030789695.1. NCBI lineage: Eukaryota > Viridiplantae > Streptophyta > Magnoliopsida > Asparagales > Asparagaceae > Scilla > Scilla litardierei. Next base: position 15,969 of record JAULAV010006810.1, on the reverse strand, counting down.
TCAGACATCTGGTGCAATAAGTCGGGCATCGTCCTTGAAGCTATCCGACGCCTGCCCCAAGGCCATTAGACGTCTGATAGAGAGACTGTACAGGGTGCAGAATTCCAGAGAGTTGTGAGGAATTACCTTCCATGCCATTCAGCCGTCTAAAGGCATGTTGTTAGGCGTCCGATCCTTTAACCGTTTGATGATATAGCATTAGACGAGTCTGTGCTGATACATTTATTTGGAGCGACAGAACCAGACGTCTGGTGACAGCAGAACTTTTAGCCTTGAAGCATAAACTTCAACGGTTTATACATAAGAGGGGGTCATGTTACCTTCATGTGACTTTATTAGAAATCTAATAGAAGATTTAACATCATCAACTTTAGGCCGGTAAAGAATAAAATTTTGATTGTAAGATGGGCAAAAATGTTGGACCTAAACAATTGGATTTACTACAAATTAGCATTTTATTAATTAATTCAAAAATGTCAAAATGATATGAAGTATCTTAACTTCGTATAAATAATTTTTAGTTTTTAAAAATATATGGCTAATATGGTTGATTTGAAACCGGTGTATTGGAGATATTTACGATATTAGTATAAATCTTAGGATAATCCCAGTACTGATATTAATATTTCAAACCTTGCTAGCAGCCAAAAGTTCTTTATAAGTAAATTTGTCACACTAGAAATTTCCTAACCAGATTTGGTTGGAATGGTTAAGGGTATGCTCATATACCCTTACATTTTTACTTGATTTTCAAGCCGAGGTTACCAAAATTTTCTCATTTATATAAGGGAGTTGATATGCATGCAGACCAAATTGTTGTGCACGCAGACTACCTTACACACACTCAAATGAATTTAAAAATTATTTTTTTACTTTACACTCAACACTATATCCTCTCATTATCCATCTTCATCATCCTTTCCCATTTCGTTGTCGCCTCGCAACCCCCCGACAGTACCCCGTTGCTCCCGCCTCTTCCTCCTTTCCCATCTCTCTCATCTTCCTTATCCCCACTCCTCATTCCTCCCCTTTGCCGCCACCGCATCCAGCGACGGTGGCGGTAGAAGAGGAGAGGGGACATGATTGAAGAGTGTGGAGGAGGGTGAGGGGGTATGAAGGAGGAAGAGGAGGGAGATGCAAGTACTGTCGTGGGGCAATGATTGGCGACGGAGAAGAAGAGGAGGGAGTAAGAATGGAGTTGGATGGCAAATGATGACAAATTTCAATGAAAATTTTGAAGGTCAAACTTATAAATAACTGGTCTGTGTATTCAACAATTAGGATTGTGCACATATCAACTCCTTGTATATAAACATGAGTGGTAAGGCGAGGATTTTCTACATGTCCATGTAACTAGTCCAGTTAGGGCTAACTGATTTATTACCATTATGTTCCCTATTTATCTGTTTATTTAAATTCTTAAATAAATTCAGAGGTATATCTAGAAATAGTAAAATTTTATATAATACTTCAAACTATAAAAGATTAGTTATAACATGTGAATATATGTCACATGTCATTCAAAATATTCCCAAAAAATTTCAACTCGCTTGAAATCTCACCCTAAAAAAATTTAGGGCATCATTCAAAATATCCCATCCTAAAATTCAACCACATTCAGAATCTCCCTTGAAAAAAATTAAATTTGCAGCCACCTTCAAAAATTTTCACAATAATTTTTTTAAACCACATTCAAACTAAAATTTAGCTTACCCCAAACATTTTAGTTCATCACAAAATTTAGTTTCTTCCCGATTTAGTTTACATAGTATTTAAAATTTTAACATCCGTCTTTCTACCGACTCTTTGTTCCTAGTTAGCAAAGACATTCAAAAACATCTCTCATTTGTATAATCGATATTAACTGTTCGTTTAATTACGTAAGAGTTAATTCTTTTGCACATTTATGTTGTTCTTTGCTAGACAACGTAGTTGTGCATATAAATATGCCAACTAACAAAAAAAAATTTGCCATCTAGTTTTTATTAATTTGAATTTACCTATATTTAGACTAATGAATATTTATAATCTAGATCAGCTTTTCCTATTTCTACTTTAACTTGCCACTTCAAAATGTGGATGTTTGACAAATTGAAACCAGATGCATCTAAAGCATATGGACTAGCTTTTCAATTATCTATCTTAGATTGGCTTTTTGAATGTGTTCTTTAAATCATCTGGTTACAGAGATATTTCTGAGATCTTTCATTTAATGGCTCATTAATTCATTACCAATTGAGATCTCGTCCACATTTGTCGCACCGTCCAATCGCACTCTTGCCAAACGAGGGGCTTAAAATCACTCTCATTTAATGGCATGATTTCTCTATTAAACCATTACCAATTGCGATCTTGTCCACATTCGCTGCACCCCAATTGCATCATTACTCCGCCTCCAAAGAACCATCTTGTCTCAATGTGGTGCATGAAATGTGTGAGATACTTCTCTCCGACTAATGGTGCTCGTCTCCTACATCAAAAGGCCATCCAAGATCTCCATCGTCATCCATGAAACCCGGAAGGAAGCTAGGACAGACACCAAGGTTTCTCATGGATTCGTCATGGCATGAAGCTAGTCGCGAGACCCAACTAAGCACACTGTCTATCTCTGAAGCTCTGCGAGGTTCCTGAGTGCCAGGACATGGCCCGCGGGGCCTTGGAGTGCAGGAGGGGGCCCTGTCGGCCCTGCAGAGAGACTGCATGGCCATGAGGACCTGTGAGGGGGGCGCTGCCCCTTCCACATCATTCCGATGATCGGGATGCATTGGATCTTCGTTGGAGTCGTTGACTGGGTTCAGATCTGAAGCTGTACCTTCTTTTTGTTGGACATCCTTATCCAAAGAGATGATTTTGCCATTGTCCCTTTCCAAAGATGCCACCTTTTGTTTCGCATCTATGCAGTTGTTTTCGTCTTTGTTCAGATTTGATGTCGTGTCGCTCTTCAGATGGATCCATCAAAAGTGATGATTTTTAGTTTCTTCTTTTTCTTTTTCCTGGTCTTCTTTTTCAGTTTCTTCAACTACTTCATCCTCAGAAAAAATCTCATAAAATTTCATCATCTTCGAGTCAGCAGCTTTAAGAAAACCAAGTGCTCTATAAGCTTGTCCTCTATAAATAAAAACCATAACATTCTTTGAATCAAAAGTTAAGATCTCTGAATATAATACAATGCAACTTTGATAGCATCTAGTCACCAGATAACAACCCATCAATTTAACTAGACATTGTAAATGTTGAGTTCCATCTTTAATTGTGGGAATGTTGTTGAAATGAGTTTTTGCGTGAAGATACTTGTTAGCTGCCTCTTGAAATTTTTTATATCGATAAAACTCGTTCCCTTCTTACTGCAGCACATGCGCTCTATGTAGCATTTCATCAAACACATATTGATTTTTCATTATAACCGCATAATCGTCGTGCTTTGATACCAATTTGATACGATTTTAATGGAAATTCAGAGATAAAATGGGGGTTTTAGGGTGGAAAAGATGAAAAGTTTGAATTTTTATTTATTTGGAGAAAAGAAAATATAAGATAGTTGAACTCTTTAGGAGAGGAGGCCGCTCTCCTTGTTTTATGTTCGAGACTAAAGCTTAAATCTACCAATCTTGAACAAACTTTATTCACAGCATATGCTTGCCCTTCTCATGATCATTGCCTTCTTATTTATAACAAGACTCTAACTAATTAGGTAATTAGCTAAAAGGACTATATTACCATTCTTATTTAAACTATTACCAAATAAGGGTCCTAATATTTTTCTCTCATTAAATCCTTACCAAACGAGGGGCCTAAAATCACTCTTTCATTTAATGTCATGATTTCCTCGTTAACTCATCACCAATTGAGATCTCGTCCACATTCTTCGCACTACACAATTGCATTATTTCCTAGTAAATCCTTGCTAAATGAGGGGCCTAAAATCACTCTATCATTTAATGACATGATTTCTCTATTAAACCATTATCAATTGCGATCTCGTCCACATTCGCCGCATCCCAATTGCATTGCATCAGATACTTTGTCTTTAAGTTTAGCATGCTTCCTGTAGATACATTATCATGTTTAACCTGGATATTATGTCATTAGAAGTCTTCGAGATTTTTAAAATAATTTATTGCATGTGTACCATTGATATTACTCATGTCTGACCAATGGGTACTTTATTGCATGCAGGTGGGTTATCGATCCTCCTTTGGACATCACTGTTCCCGCAAAGCGCACTCCATGGCCAGATGCACCTCCTGAACTCCCATCCGAAAAGTTGTCTGCTAATCAAGCCCATGTAGAGAAGCATAATTCAAAGACAAGCAGATCTCGGTCTAGACATGGTTCCCGCAGCAAAAGAAGACATGAACAGGCAGCAAACGCTCAAGTAACTGGGGGTTCTCAGTGGCAAACAAACTGAGAACCGCCACAGAGGTCCGTATGAGTAGCATCATGGAAGCTATACTAGAACGCCTCTCTACATCTCGACTGACATAATACAAACTCACGAGGGTTCTATGCAATGTCAACTGAATTTATCCTATCCATTCACTAATTAACATTATTTATAACTTTCATTTAAACTCAACTATTCACATCCCTGCAACTCTTTCTTGTCATCTAGAAGATCAATTAGCAACTTTTTATAAGCAAGCTCCTCTCAAGCACCTTAAGTTTGATAATCCCCTCATGTGTTGCCGATGGGAACGATGCTTGGTTGGCTGATTAACGACTTTCAACCTTCAAATTTTGACAAAACTCTTCAAACAGAAGCAAGAGCTATTGCACATTCTAAAATGTGTCGGTTTCTTTGTAACACGGAGATCTAATGTGCATTCTTTTCTATATACCAGGATTTATCAATGGTTTCTATACTTGGAATCTCCACCAGAAGAGTGGTTGGCTACCACCTTGGATTCAGCAGTGGATGATCCGTCTTCTGATACAACTGGAAGGATGAACACAGTGTGCATGTGCTGGAGGTTCTGTTGTCTAAATGGCTAAGCTGATACCAGACATGGGACTGATGTTCTGTGTGTTTGTATTTGTCTATATGTTCAAATACTGGTGTAGTGTTTGTTTGGGGAGGTCAAATGATGAGAGCTGTATTTGATTTTTGATCAAGCTGCTGCTTCCCATGGCCTCCCCCTTTACTTCTTGTGTAGTGAGTTCCATACTTTCATGCATACTCAGACCATCTGGTTTTCTCATATATAATGTAAAGTTTATGATCCAAGAATGAACAGAAATGTGTTTTTTTTTGTTGGTTTCTTTGTGGGCACATTGATTGTCATTATTAGCTAAAAGATATATCTGAGACATTTCGGAAGAAAGTGGTTGTTATAATTTCTGAATATATATTGTGAAAAGATAGTCTTATGTCACTTGTATAATTTTTAATTTGACCATTTATATTCTTAACCATTTCTAAGCAATTATATATTTTTATGTAAGTGAAAAATGGAGAAGAGCTTAAAGCGCTGGAAATTTTTCTAGCGCTGTCAGCGTTTTGGACGACTTAAAATTATTTTTTTAAATTTTTTTGCAGTAGTTAGATATACTTGTTAGGAAACTCTTCACAAAATTTCAGGTCGATCCAACACCGTTTGAGCATCTGTTCATCGATTTAAAAAATGTTGCGCAAAATTGTGGACAGATTTGTGCAACGTTTTTGAAATCGACGAACGGAGGCTCAAACGGTGTTGGATCGACCTGAAATTTTGCGGGGAGCTTCCTAACAAGTATATCTAAATACTGAAAAAAAAAAATTTAAAAAATATTTTTAGGTCGCCCAAAACGCTGATAGTGTTAGAAAAATTTCCATCGCTGTCAGCACTGGTTCATTATCCTCTTTATGTAATATATCCAATATATGTTATTTGTTGTAAACGTGGTGGCTATGGAATCCATAGCCCTGTATTTATAGTGGTAGGGTTACATAATGGGTGGATACCCACTAACGGGTAGGCCCATCAAAAGCCCGTTTATAACACTTCCCCTTATCCATCCATTGTTGTAAGCCGTGATGAACGCTTCAGGGTTCATAGAGCTTATCTGATCATGGGTCTATGGATACTTCTGGATCCTTAAGTTTAAGAGTACTTGCCTCATTAAAACCTTTGCCAAGGAAAACCCAGTGGGAAAAACCAGTGGCTAAGGGAAAAGAGTACAAGTCTCTGTAACTTCCCCTGATCGATGGATAACATCAGAGGTGGATACTTCTGGATCCAGAGTTGATGTGGCTGCCTCGTTAAAACCTTTGGCTATGGAAAACCCAGTGGGAAAAACCAGTGGCCAAGGAAAAAGAGTACATCACAACATTAACTCCCCCTGATAAGTACAAGCTTCAGGCTTGTAAATCTGTCAACTGTCTCATCCCAATTCATAGTACAAGTTTTCTAAAGGTGCTGCGAGGCAAAGCTTTAGTGAACAGGTCTGCCAGGTTGTCGCAAGACTGGATCTGCTGGATGTCGATCTGGTTGTCCACTTGCTGTTCATGTGTCCAGAAGAGCTTGTGGGATATATGCTTCGTCCTGTCACCTTTGATGTAGCCACCTCGTAGTTGAGCGATGCAGGCAGCATTGTCTTCATACATGGTGGTAGGTCCAATATCTCCCGTCTTCAGGCCGGTGGTCTTGAGGATGTGGTTGATGACTGATCGAAGCCAAAAGCATTCTCTGCTAGCTTCGTGGATCGCAATGAGCTCGGAGTGGTTGGATGAGGTTGCTGTCGATGTCTGCTTCACGGATCTCCATGAGATGGCCGTCCCACCGTATGTGAACACAAAACCGGTCTGGGACTTTGCGGTATGTGGGTCGGACCTGTATCCTGCATCTGCATAACCGACCAAGTCGGGGGATACACCTTTCTTGAAGTATAGTCCCATGTCCACAGACCCTTGGAGGTAGCGCAGAAGTTGCTTAACTCCGTTCCAGTGGCGCTTTGAGGGCGCAGAACTGTATCTGGCTAGTAAGTTAACTGCGAACGCTATATCGGGACGCACGCAGTTTGCCAGGTATATGAGTGCTCCAATTGCGCTTAAGTAGGGTACTTCAGGACCAAGTGTTTCCTCCCCCTCTTCCAGCGGTCGGAAGGGGTCTGTGTCGACCTCCAATGATCGAACGACCATTGGTGTGCTAAGCGGATGACATTTGTGATTCGGGATATAAATTGCAAATTTTAGCCCCTAACTATCCCCATTTTGTGCCAAAGATTAGGCTTAATTGTGCTCTTTTTGGGTATATTTTCACTTTAGGTCATTTTCGGGGCTTATTCTCATTCTTGGCACAAAATACGGGTTTTATCGTCTTTATTGGCTTTCTATTATTTTTCCTATGCTCCTGCCATTATTTTGATCATATCTCCATTTTTGGGAATTATTTGAGCATTGGAGTATTTTATATAGCTTATTGGAGGTCAATATTGTGTTATATAAGTCATTAAATTAATTTTCATATCAAATGGACTAATTTCTCATTCTCATATTTTTCAGGTACTCCTGGGAGTCTTAGAGATTTTCCAGAATTTTTTGGGATTTTTCTGAGATTTCTGGGTATTTTTGGTGAATTATTTGGATGAGAAAGGGGGTTTAAAAACCCAGAAAATAAATTAATTGGGTGTGCCACGTGGCGCAATCTCGTTGCGCCACGTGGCAAAAATCTGGCCGCAGATCCGCTGGGCCGCTGCTGTTAAAAATTAAAAAAAAAAAGTTTTTTTTCGCGGGCCGGCCCAGTGGCCGGCCCGCTCCGCGCTGCTAACGTTATTTAAAAAAAAACAAAAAAAAATAAATTAATTTAATAAAAACAAAAAGGCCCACGAGCGGGCCGGCCCGCCTTGGCCGGCCCGCTCGTTCAGCGAACGGGGACCCCGCCCGCTGATGCGGGCGGGATTTTGAGCGGGCCCACGGCCCGCTCACAAAATTACCGCCCGCTGATGCGGGCGGTGATTTTGAGCGGGCCGTTGGCCCGCTCAAACGCAGCAGCGCGCGCAATGAAGCGGGGGCGGGCAGCGGGCGCCCGCCCCCCGAAACCCGACCCGATACGGGTTAAAGGCTACCTGCTGCGAAAAATGAGGGGGAGCTCGGTTTTTCTTGCAGTTTTTCGGCCAGAGGTGGATTTTTTAGGGCTTTGGAAGGGGGAGGAGGCCATGGATTAAGCTTGGAGCTTGGAGGAGCATTTGGGAGAGGAGAACTTCATCCTTGAGTGACACATTGGTGAAATTTTTCCTATCTCTTGTGTGTTTGATTTAGGGTTTTAAATTGTAATTGGATGTTGATTTTGAGTAAAGATTACTCCTTTTCATTATGAATCTCTGAATCTTGCTTGTGTGGTTGTGTTTTGAGATTGTTGTTGTTGGGTTGTAAAAATTCTCCTCTAGCATATGTTTAATTTCAAAATTGGTGGATGAAATTTGAGTTAATTTGTTCATTGGAACCCTAAAGGGGAATCCATGAAGAGGATTATCCTAGTGGACCCTCTCTATTGCGCTTATTGCCTATTACTCGCATGAGTTTCACTCACTACTTATTGCATCCCACACGTTCGATGAAATGCCGTACTTTCCGATTGAGCTCCCTTAGCCGGGAGATCAATTGAGTTATATTAGGGGATGATTTCTTGCGTCCACAACCTCATTCGCATGCACACCACACGAGTCCTCCTCGTTACTTGCCGATTCGGCCCTCAACCCCTAACCACTTAGGATAGATTTTTAGTTTCTCCACGTTTTTCACCACACGTTTTCCGACATTTCCACCGTAATTGAGTTAGTTGTAAAACATTTTATTTTTCGTTATCAATCAATTTTGTGAACGTAGAACGACTTGTCCCTGTGATCCGACCCGGTACTCACCGGTTATTTTTATATTGCATTGACGCTCCTACGCTTGGGAGTGGAAGGCGTGCACTTGCGCGTTTTCCGAGTTAATCAATTGGCGCCGTTGCCGGGGACAACGGTTTTTATCATTAGCAATCTTTGATTGATTTTGAAACTTTTAGTGTGATACTTCTATCTCTTAGTGTGTGTCTTTCTATTTGTTTATTTTCCACTTATTGAGTCTTTTTGCTTGTTTATTCTCATTTTTTTTTGAGAAATTTTTTTTTATAAAAAACATGGCATCTTCTTCGGATTTTTCGGACGTTGATTTTGAGGATATCCCACTTCCGCCATACTTTCATGGCACGGAGTGGGAGAACCCTCACTTACATATTAAAAATTTTGAAGATTGGATGCATTCATGTCTTGGTGGGAATATCGATGATGATTGCATATATTTTAGATTCTTTCCCGATTCTTTACTTGATGATGCTAGATTGTGGTTTGATTCTTTGTCTCTCGACTCACATTTTACTTGGTTGTCGTTTCAGGCTGAATTTCTCCGAGTGTTTTTGCCTATCTTTTTGGAGCAGGTAAATGGGTGGCAGGCCATGGAGCATGTAGCGAGCTTTATCCAGGCTGAGTGGGAGGCCTACCATCAGGCTTGGCAGAGGTTCACTGATTTGGTGCTTGCATGCCCACACCAGAGCTTTCACGAGGATCATCTTCTGCAGATCTTCTACACAGGGTTATCGCCATCTGGGCGAGATTTGGTGCAGATGAGCTGCGGTGGAGAGTTCTTTGATTATTCGACCGAGGATTCTTGGTTGTACCTGAGAGACCTTGCAGAGTGGGAGCAGACTGAGCCATCTGGAGAGCCGTCACTTGGTTATGAGGATGATGGCCAGTCCCAGTTTCCACTTCAGGATACAGAGCTGCAGGTCCAGTGTCAGCTTGAGGAGCCACCTTTGGGCTCTTTTTCTTGCGACCCTATGGGATATAGAGCAGAGCAGGAGGATGGGTTGCATGAGAGCCAGGTAGAGGATATTGACAGATTATATTTTGATGAGTCGGATGAGATAGATGATGGAGTGCGTGTCGACCACGACGGTGACACGATGCATTTTCACTTTGAGGTTGAGGATGAAGCGGATGTGCATGATGGCCGAGAGCAGATTGAGGACACCATGGGACCTGAGCCACATTCCACTTCAGAGTTAGCTTCGCAGGTCGAGGCGATTGAGTATGTTGGGAGGACGACTGAGCTGAGCTATTTCTGGGATGGCGAGGATGATGCGTGCTTGGATTTGCCCAAGACGTGTCTACCTCCAGTCCTATCACAGATGTCACTTCCCTCGCCTCAGGATGCGCACTTGCCAGTCATCGAGGAGGTTTGTCAGGAGCATTTACCAGTTGTGGGGAGTGCCGCAGAGATCGTTGATGTTGATATGGATGTCGAGGAGGATGATAGCGACGGGGATTGCGAGATGGTATATATTGAGCCCGAGCTCCCTCTTACTCCAGTTTTCTCTCTGCAGCCACTTCCACCTCCTCCTGAGGCCGTGCATCATTCCACACCTAGCACCGTTATTCAGGGAAGTTTCCACCATCTCATGCCTTGCATTTCTGAAACCAAATTTTCACTTCCATATACATTTGTTTCAGATTGTCGTCCATTGCATTTAAATTCTTTTATTTGTTTTGACGACCCGTTTTGGAATGCTTTTGCAGGGCATGAGGACATGACTTGGATTGATGCAGCTCGTCTCCCACGTGATCCATATTATCCAAAGGAGATGCTTGGAGTTGCATTGCTGGAATCCAAGGAGGCCGGTGGTGGCCTAGTTCCAAAGCAGCTGGCGGAGGAGCAAAAGGATATGATCGAGCAGCTACCACCACCGTTATACATTCGAGATCCGCCATTTGCCACGGTGTGTTCTTTCCATGTAGTGTAAATAAATAAAATTAAAAGTTAGTTTGCTTTTGCATTTTGCTTTCGTATGCTTTTCTTTTTCTTTTCTAGGATCTTTTGCCGAGATCTAGTACTCTCCCAACATTGAGGACAATGTTTATTTTAAGTTGGGGGGGAGAGTGTTAGATTCTTTAGGATTGTTAGGATCTTGGCCTAAAATTTTTTTTTTGAGATCCCTCCATGTTTCGCCTCATTCCATGAATTCATTGCATATCATATTTTGGCTTCCTCGTTCCTACGCCATTAGCTTTGTTTTGTCCCTATATGCTTAATGCCATGCAATTTTTTTCGGATTATCAATTTGGTATCGATTTCTCGATGTTTGATTGGCACGTTTTCATTTCTTTTCCAATTTGGATTCAATTGCTAATATGCCATGTATGAAACTATTTTTGACGTCGTGACATCTTTTTGAAACAATTTGGGAAAAGTTTGGTGTAAGCGATTGCATGTGTTGGGATGAATGATGTCGTTTTTAATTGGATTGGATTTGGCCAATTGTGCATGCTTTGTTTTCCTCTTAGGAGTGGGTGGATGAGTTGATAATTCGTGTTGGATAATGAAAAAGAGAGTTAGTATAAGTGAATGTTTCTTTCTAATCGAATCGAGTAGCCGGTGCCCCACGAAACATTGGGGAGGACGCCAAAGATGAGATTTAGAAGATCATTCCATCCATTTGCATATATAGCGTCATCGCGTGTATGCAAATGTGTCGGTGTTTGCATTTATGGCGTTATCGCGTGAATGCAAAACATAAACATCAAAAACAAAAAAAAAGTAGAAAAGAAAAGAAAATGAATGAAAAATGAAAGAATAAGCAACATGAGTGATGCAATCTCATCTCCCACAACTTAGATGAAATTTTTTTTCGTTTTGGCCATTTTCATGAAAATTGGAAACTTTGACATCGTGATATCCCGATACGTGTGATACATGGCTTATTTCCTTACTTTTCTTTGAATTGGATTGGAGAGAGTCTCATTTGTTGTTTACTTTCATATATTTGGTATATTGGCTTTGAAATCAATTGGAAATACCATTTTGAGTGTGCCATGAAGATATCTTGAGTTGGTGCATGTTTTTCCATTTAATCCGAATTTATCGCATATTTTGCTAGGGACTAGCAAAAAGCTAGTTGGGGGGTGTGATTCGGGATATAAATTGCAAATTTTAGCCCCTAACTATCCCCATTTTGTGCCAAAGATTAGGCTTAATTGTGCTCTTTTTGGGTATATTTTCACTTTAGGTCATTTTCGGGGCTTATTCTCATTCTTGGCACAAAATACGGTTTTTATCGTCTTTATTGGCTTTCTATTATTTTTCCTATGCTCCTGCCATTATTTTGATCATATCTCCATTTTTGGGAATTATTTGAGCATTGGAGTATTTTATATAGCTTATTGGAGGTCAATATTGTGTTATATAAGTCATTAAATTAATTTTCATATCAAATGGACTAATTTCTCATTCTCATATTTTTCAGGTACTCCTGGGAGTCTTAGAGATTTTCCAGAATTTTTTGGGATTTTTCTGAGATTTCTGGGTATTTTTGGTGAATTATTTGGATGAGAAAGGGGGTTTAAAAACCCAGAAAATAAATTAATTGGGTGTGCCACGTGGCGCAATCTCGTTGCGCCACGTGGCAAAAATCTGGCCGCAGATCCGCTGGGCCGCTGCTGTTAAAAATTAAAAAAAAAAAGTTTTTTTTCGCGGGCCGGCCCAGTGGCCGGCCCGCTCCGCCGCTGCTAACGTTATTTAAAAAAAAACAAAAAAAAATTAATTTAATAAAAACAAAAAGGCCCACGAGCGGGCCGGCCCGCCTTGGCCGGCCCGCTCGTTCAGCGAACGGGGACCCCGCCCGCTGATGCGGGCGGGATTTTGAGCGGGCCCACGGCCCGCTCACAAAATTACCGCCCGCTGATGCGGGCGGTGATTTTGAGCGGGCCGTTGGCCCGCTCAAACGCAGCAGCGCGCGCAATGAAGCGGGGGCGGGCAGCGGGCGCCCGCCCCCCGAAACCCGACCCGATACGGGTTAAAGGCTACCTGCTGCGAAAAATGAGGGGGAGCTCGGTTTTTCTTGCAGTTTTTCGGCCAGAGGTGGATTTTTTAGGGCTTTGGAAGGGGGAGGAGGCCATGGATTAAGCTTGGAGCTTGGAGGAGCATTTGGGAGAGGAGAACTTCATCCTTGAGTGACACATTGGTGAAATTTTTCCTATCTCTTGTGTGTTTGATTTAGGGTTTTAAATTGTAATTGGATGTTGATTTTGAGTAAAGATTACTCCTTTTCATTATGAATCTCTGAATCTTGCTTGTGTGGTTGTGTTTTGAGATTGTTGTTGTTGGGTTGTAAAAATTCTCCTCTAGCATATGTTTAATTTCAAAATTGGTGGATGAAATTTGAGTTAATTTGTTCATTGGAACCCTAAAGGGGAATCCATGAAGAGGATTATCCTAGCGGACCCTCTCTATTGCGCTTATTGCCTATTACTCGCATGAGTTTCACTCACTACTTATTGCATCCCACACGTTCGATGAAATGCCGTACTTTCCGATTGAGCTCCCTTAGCCGGGAGATCAATTGAGTTATATTAGGGGATGATTTCTTGCGTCCACAACCTCATTCGCATGCACACCACACGAGTCCTCCTCGTTACTTGCCGATTCGGCCCTCAACCCCTAACCACTTAGGATAGATTTTTAGTTTCTCCACGTTTTTCACCACACGTTTTCCGACATTTCCACCATAATTGAGTTAGTTGTAAAACATTTTATTTTTCGTTATCAATCAATTTTGTGAACGTAGAACGACTTGTCCCTGTGATCCGACCCGGTACTCACCGGTTATTTTTATATTGCATTGACGCTCCTACGCTTGGGAGTGGAAGGCGTGCACTTGCGCGTTTTCCGAGTTAATCAATTTGTCCATAAGAAAGTTTTTCAGCACTTTCTTTGTATAAGTCGATTGGTGTAACAGGATTCCTCCGCTTAAGTGTTCAATTTGTAGGCCTAGGCAGAACTTCGTTTTGCCAAGGTCCTTCATCTCAAAAGTCTGTGTGAGACTTTTGGATATCTCACCTATCTCTTCAGGAGATCCGATGATGTTTAGGTCGTCTACGTAGACAACAATAATCACGAATCCTGTTCCCTTTGCTCTTATAAAGATGCAAGGGCAGACTTCATTTGTTGTGAATCCTTGTTGCACTAGGAATTCACTGAGTCTGTTGTACCACATTCTACCTGACTGTTTTAGACCATACAGTGATCTCTGGAGTTTGACAGAGTAGACGTCCCGAGGTCTTTCTGTCATTTTTGTCGGTAGTTTGTATCCGTCTGGGATTTTCATATAGATGTCCTTATCTATATTTCCATATAGGTATGCAGTCACAACGTCCATGAGCTGTATATCCAAACCTTCCTTTGTGGATAGGCCTGTAATGAAACGGAAAGTGATCGCGTCCATGACCGGGGAATAGGTATCGTCATAGTCTATTCCTGGTCGTTGGGAAAAACCTTGTGCAACAAGGCGCGCTTTGTAACGCACGATCTCGTTATTCTCGTTTCTTTTTCTCACGAATACCCATTTATATCCCACAGGTTTAACACCCTTTGGTGTTAGGACTACAGGTCCAAAAACTTTGCGCTTCGAGAGTGCGTCCAGCTCTACTCCTATTGCCTCGTTCCACTTTGGCCAATCCTCTCTGCGTTTACATTCTGCTAGAGAGCGTTGATCGGTTTCATCGTCGTATTCAGTGACGTGAGTGGCAATAATGAGCGCGAAGTTATCATCGATGATTGTGCTTTTTCTGTCCAGTACCTCCCCAGTACGTACATAATTTAATGATATTTCTCATATATTTTCCTCTTCAGGGGTTGTTAGGAGGGGAGAGGTAGCTGGGCTGAGCTCAGCATCCTGTGGTGGTATCGTTATTGTTGCTCCAGGATTTTTCCTGTTTCGAGGGTTCTTATCTTTGGAGCCTGGGGGTCGTCCTCTTTTTTGTTGAGGTACGGCCGCTTCTGCTGCAGGTGGATTGCATCCATCTTTGGGTATGTCAATCCTAGCTGGCGTATTTACAGCATGGACGTGTGATCTGATAATCTTCTGGTTGTCAGTGAATTTGTCCGGTAAAATGTGAACTGTGTTTTGGATTTGAAGGATCTTCAGGATCTCTTCTTCACATTGATTTGTACGCGGATCAAAATGGGATAGAGTCTTTGTGTCCCATGTAATGGTCTTTGAAGATTCTGGCTTCTGTGTGTTAATGCCTAGTTTCGGAAAAGTTCTTTCATCAAACTCACAATCTGCTAGACGTGCTTTAAAGGCGTCCCCTGTAAGGGGTTCGAGATATCTAATGATCGAGGGTGAGTCGAAACCAATATAGATACCAAGACGTCGTTGAGGACCCATCTTGGTTCTCTGCGGTGGTGCTATGGGGACATAGACATCACATCCGAATATCCTCAAGTGAGAGATATCGGGCGGGTTCCCATATGCAAGTTGCATCGGGGAATAAGATTGACTACCTGACGGTCGTAATCTTATCAGCGATGCAGCGTGCAATATGGCATGTCCCCATGCACTAACCGGCAACTGGCATTGCATCAACAATGGTCGAGCGATCCATTGTAGTCTCTTTATAAGAGATTCGGCTAACCCATTCCGGGTGTGAACATGAGCTACAGGATGTTCAACTTCTATGCCGGTTGCTTGGCAGTAGTCTAGGAAGACTTGTGATGTGAATTCTCCAGCATTGTCCAGACGCAATTTCTTGATCTGGTTGTCTGGGAAATGTGCCCGTAACTTTATAATTTGTGCAAGTAGCTTTGCAAAGGCTACGTTGCGGGTGGACAGGAGGCACACATACGACCATTTTGAAGATGCGTCGATCAGTACCATGTAGTACCGAAATGGTCCACTTGCAGGGTGAATAGGCCCGTAAATGTCTCCATGTATTCTCTCTAGGAAACTTGGAGACTCAGAGTCCACCTTCAGGGTGGATGGTCTAGTAATCAATTTCCCTTTGTAACAAGGGGGACAAGGATTTGCACCCTTCCGAAGTAGCGTCAGGCTTTTCGGGTCAATTCCACGGGATTGGGATATGATGCGACGCATCATATTCCTCCCAGGGTGTCCTAGTCTATCGTGCCAGAGTTTGAATTCTGGTTGATTATGGCACTTCTGGTGCTCTAGTGTGTTT
>JAULAV010006809.1:0-25000 GCA_030789695.1 Scilla litardierei | reverse complement strand
ACCTCTAAATATTTTTTTATATATACAAAAAGGGACTCCAACTTTTGAAGCATAACGGTTTCCAAACTTTTCGTATTTTAGAATATGTTATTTACACTGTTTTTCCATGTGTCCTAATGAAGCATCATTACATCATTACACGACCGTTTTCATGCTTTTCGATCCTTCTATTCGTTACGCTTTTGGTTTCAATTTCCTTCCTATTGTCTAGCCATAGAGCTCGTCGTTGCCGGTGTCAACCTTGTTATGGTTTGGTGGGCCCATTAGTTAAGTGGTTATGTCGTCGTAGTGTTGATTTCGTGGTGTGTATATAGTGGTATGGGTGTTGGCATTTGTATGTTGCGTGTAGGTAATTTCTGCTTGAGTATGATGTGATATACGTATGATAACAGAATGATAATTTTGATTGGTACTACTTGTTTTATGAGATGTCGTATGCGTGTATATCAGGAGGTATACCTGACTATTGCATCTCTTAAACTTGTATGTATTTGATGTGTTGATATGGTAATAATAAATGGATGGATATGGTGTGAAAATATGTGATACGTGGATGTGTATGCTTTGGAGTGGTATTGGTATGTGTATGGTTACTGTGTTACGCGTATAAATGTCCTGCTATGATTTGAGTCTCACTCAAGCTTGAGTGGGTATACTCTATGTACTTTGGTATAAATTGTATGTGGTGGTGAATAGTGATGGAGGATGTATGTATGGTGTTTGAATTGTTTGTGCTTGGTTGTGTTACGCACACGATTGTGGGTGGCTATACCAATATATAGTTATAGGACTATATGTGAGGTGAAAATATGGTGAAATATTTGCATGTATTTGAATGACTAAATAAATGTGAAATTATTTTCAAATAAGAGAGGCTTGGTTGAATTTATGATGTGATATTGGTTGAGGGTAGTTACCAGAGCGACTATATATATGTTAGGAAGTCCGAGGACAGACTTTATTCTAAGGTGGGTAGGATGTAACGACTGGTTTTTGTGTGATTGGATTATCAGTGTGTTTTGCTTGTGATGGTGGGTTCTCTCCTTGTGTGGTTTCCATTTCCATAGTTCTCATTGAGATTTCCTAGCTTTCGTTTTCATTCCTTTTGATGTGACCTTCTAGCTTCTTCCTTAGAATCATTGAACTCGGAGTAGGTCACTCGTGACGAGCTTCATATCGATCATATCTCAGAGTATAAATCGATCCTTGAAGCCATAGAAATCTTCCCGAAGCTTCACGCTTCGAATCGGCACTTTTCGTGCACGTTAGTTGGTTCAAGAAGGAGAACCAACCGACTAGATCTCAATCTAGTCTGTCGGCAATCCTTAATGGACCGACTAGTGGGCTTTGATTATAATTCAGGGGTTACTGTTTATCTTTAGTCGGTCTAAGAACATCTTTCGACCGACTAGATGCTAAACTAGTCGGTCAGGAATCCTTCTCAGACCGACTAACTCTCATTTCCATGATCTCTCTCAGAATTCAGCCTTTAGTCGGTCAATGAACACTCACCGACCGACTAGTTCTCAAACTAGTCGGTTGACAAGCCTTCACAGACCGACTAACTCATAGTCCAGTTTTCCTGAGCGAGCTACTGTTTACTCTTAGTCGGTCTGCGTTGATCAACCGACCGACTAGTTCCTCAACTAGTCGGTCACCAATCCTTCTTTGACCGACTAATCAGCCCAGGAAACCCTAGTTTGCCCTAGCCGCCACACGATTTTCTATATAAACCCCCAATCGTTTCCTTCTCTTCCCTCTCTTCTCCTGAACCTCCTCCTTCCCCAAATCATCCCCCTTCATTCCCAAACCCTTCCTCCTTCATCCCAAGCTCATCCATCATCATCCAAACCCTCATTTCACATATCCTACCTCTCCGCAACCTCAAACCCTCATCAAATCCCCAAAAGCCTCATCCAAACCCATTTCTCCAGGTTTTCCCTCATTTCCAGATCTGAGTGGTAGTTCTCCCGGATCGTTCATCCGTTGCCGTGGTTGCTCGGCATTGATCTTCCGCTTCCATTCGGGTAGTGTTCTTCCTTTAATATTCTCTTAACCCCCCATTATGATTTGTGAAACCCTAATAATAAGGGATGTTGTTTGATGATTGTTTCTCCATGATAGCGATTCCCTTCCCCGTAGATTAGCGCTTGTGGGACGAACCTTCGCGATCGTCTTCATCGGTACTAGGCAAGTGAAACTTGCCACTTAGGGTTTAGGCCATGTTTTAGGCCATTTGCTTGTTGTAGGCGTAAAAGAGGCTAGGCGACGAAATGATACTCGCCTAGGCGCAAATTGGGGAACTAGCTTGACAACGAAGCTAGTCCCGACTTTTAGCATGTTGCACAATTACCATGTCATGTTTACTTTCAATTAACGGTACGCGAATATGTTCATATCATTGCATTTCGCCTGCCACGTTTAATTCAATTAACGGTACGCAAATAAATTGTCATGACCTCGCATTCTTTAAGTATTGCTGTGATTGCGTAGCTTCGCTACAATGTTGTGTTCCTGGCTCGTGTTCCAGAAGCGGGCCCATGTGTTGGTTGATAGCCAATGCCCGAATTGTGTGTTCCGGCTAGGTGTTCCCTACGCCATATTAGTGTTCCTGGCTCCTGACCAGAAGCGAGCATAATGTGTTGGAAACCCCAACGCTCGAAATGTATTGTGAACTAAGAATGCGAGCTCAATGTGCGGGGCACCCCTAGGCTCACTAGATGAGCTCAATGTGCAGGGACCCCAGGCTCCATATCTTGTGAATTGATTAGTGTTTAGTGCCGATCGGTCTGAAATGCTATGCCATTCAGCGAAGGGCGTAAACACCTACAAAATGTGAATTGATTGAATTGATAGTAGCTTGGCTACTCTTGTCTTGTCCCGATAAATTGTTCCCTTGTACAAATTGTCTTGCCCTGTTTTAATTGTGCACTCATGTTATAACTGCCATGCCATGCATCATACTATAACTGCTAGGTTGCTAGTTTACCTTTCTTTCGGTTTCCTTGCACAAGTCCTTCCAGACTTGCTGACATGTGCCCCTCTCTCTTTTGGGTGACACATGTTAGACCCAGAGCCAGAGCTTTGTTGCAGGGGATTTGGTGCTGTTGTACTATTGCTGCTGTGGTGGAGCCTTGTGGACACCGGTGATTTTGTTGAGTTTCCTTTATGTTTTAGGACTCTTGTTAGTCGTCGGTGCGTGGCACCTTTGTATGTATGTTATACCTTGTTGGCCATGTTGGGCCTTAGACTCTTTTTCCTTTAGCCTGGTGGCTTTTCTGTGATATTGTAATTCATTCAATGGATATTCAGAGATTTCTCCTTTGTCTCTTTCCTTTATTATTATTGTTGTTTTGTTTGCGTTGCAAGGACCTGCCATATGATAATTTATACGCTTATCGGACTTGGAGTTTCACAGCTTCAAGTCTGAGCGGACCTTCTCACGTCTCGCCTCCACATTTTTGGGAAGCGGGGCGTGACATGCTCTGATACTACTTGTTGGATTTGGATCTAAGCCTGGGGGTGAATAGGCTAATAAAAATATTTGTGCAACCCACACGAAATCACAGGCAGTTATAGTAGATATAGAGTAAATATAATCAATCACAGAGTGCACAACAGATTTACCCTGGTTCGATCGTCCCCACGACGTACGTCCAGCCCCAAAAGCAAATACTAGATTAATAATATTACTAGTACAACTTGTAGCTAGAGCACCTCTCTACACTTACCTAGTTCTCCGTACATGCACTCCATCGGTGCTAAACAAAACTAATCCTAGTATAAGCTCTCACTTGACTAGTCCCAACTAGTTAAGTCCTCTTGTCTAGTACCACACTAGACAAGACCCCAAAAGTCACAAGTATGGTAAAGTTTTTCTTACAGAGATGCATACACCAATACACAAAGATAAATAAATGAGAGTTTAGAATAGCTCAGAGATGGTGTAGTCGTCTGTCAATCAGCTCAGGCCAGCTCTATAGTCTGGCAAGATATAGTCGTCACGTCCTCTCTATCAGTAACTCAAGTTGCGACAATGATGATCTCGGCAAGCTAGGTGTCTCCACTTTGATCACGGCCCCTTGGATGATGTAGTTGGCAAGGCTGCTCCTAGGGTCGGCAAGTAGCAGTGCATGGGTCAGTAAGCAATAGTGTGTGGGCTGTAAGTAGCAGTGCGTGGGCCTACAAGCAGTAGTGCACAGCCAGTGCTCTTTGCGGCTGCAGTAGTGCACGGCCAGTGCTCTTTGCGGCTGCAGTAGTGCACGGCCAGTGCTCTTTGCGGCTGCAGCAGTGCATGGCCAGTGATGAAGAACCCCCAAAAGTTGTGGCCTTAGCAATGGATGATGAAGCTTGGTTGCGGCCTTGATGGATTTCCCTCTTGTTGTGTTGCACAATGAAGAAGATGAACTCTTGGAAGCTTGCCTGTAATGGAGATAAGAGCTCTTGGATGAAACTTGCGCAATGTGGGTGTTTGGCTTGGTGTTTGCAACTTTCGGCAAGGATTCTCCTCTCTTTGATTTAGCTTTGGCCGCAATGGGCTTGAAGGGGAGTTGTAGCTCGGAATTCTTCTTTGCCTTGGTAGATGCTTGTGGCTATAATCTTTAGGATGAAAATGTTGAGTATGAAGCTTTGCGGTAATGTGGGAGGAGGAGGGCAATAGGTATTTGCGGCTATGGATTAGTTCATGAAGCTTAGGCCAAAATTTTCTTTGGTTGCCCCTTTGTGTTCTCTTGTGTTTTTGCCCTCCCACTTTTCTCTCTTTTGAATATAGGTTTATATAGGAGATGATGTGATAAATTAGAATCAAATAGAATCCCATAATTGGAGGAGATTGGATGGAATCCTAACTTGAATAGGATTTGAATGAATCACCATGGAAGATCTCTTCTAGTCACATTGGATATGGAGTTTGAATTTGTATGGCTATAGGATTGGATCTCATTTAATCACAATTGATTTGCATGAGATTCTCCATATCTCTCCATCTTTGACCAAGTCTTCATTTGTGTAGGAATAGGATTTGATTCATGCACCAATTGATTTGAATCAATTCAAATATGGATTTGAATTGATTCCCTCCTTATCTTCATATCTTTGACTTAGTCCAATATGTGTAGACATTATCTCCATATTTGACCAAGTACACTTTGCTAATGAATAGCAAATTCTCCATTACTTTGACTTGGTCTCCCTTTGAGTATTTGCGAGAGTGCCACTCCTGAAAAACACTTAGTACACACATCAAATCGTTCACACATGTTTGTTATCATTAAACACGAAGTCATCAATCGTTGTATCTAACAACACGTTGTATCCAACACAATTGTCAGTCGCCTGTCATTCATCAGGTGCCTGAACATTGTTCTCCAGTCATCTGAATGCACAAGTGCGAATGTTATGTTTTTCCTGCTCCATTCCATCCCATGTGACAGACGCCTGACGAAGTCTTTACAGGCACCTGCACATTACACATGCGCCTGTGTAGTCTTCTATAGTCGCATGTCCTGGCTCAGATTATAGCCATTGAGATTAAATCTAGCCTTTAACCAGTCACCTATCCGCTCTTATACATGCGCCTGTTCGAGCCGTAAACTGCCAAGATCTAGCCGTTGAAGAATTCTCTCTTTGGGCTTTTTGCTTGGTTTTATAGGGTTTTCTTGGCTTCCTATATATAGGAGTGAGATTAGTTCATTTAGAACTCTTGGAACATTTGGTTAACATTGAAGATCATTAAGAATCTCATAGCCACTCCTTTCTCTCATTTCCCTCTCATGAGTACATTCCTCTTCATGCATTGAAGCTAGCTTAAGGAAAATCCTCCAAGTGCAATCAAGTTCATCTCAACACTTGGAGATCCTCTTCCATGCCTTGCATTCATCTTTGAGTAAGTGCATCTCATCATGGCATATGTAAGAGTATTTATTTCATCTTTGTGAATTGTAACTCTAACTTTCCTTATGAGAGTTAGTTTCTCACTTTGTGAGAGTTTAACCCTAACTTTCTTTGTGAGAGTTAGTTTCTCTTTTTGTGAGAGTTTAACCCTTGTGTATGGTTGGTTGCGTACTCTCTTTGTGAGAGTTCAAATCCCTTGTGTGGGATTGTATTCACTACCTTGTGTAGGATCATAGTGAATATTTGGTGTGGCTAGATATAACCAAGTTTGGGAACCATGGTAAAATATTGTGCCTTTGCATTTGCTTGATTGTGTTGTTTAAATTCCTCTTGCACTTATAATTTCGCATTGCAAGTTTAATTTTTAATTACACGATTATTTCCATTACTATATTCACCCCTAGAGTGTTTGTTGTTAGTATTGCAATGTATATATAGGTCCTTACATTTAGTATTAGAGCAAGGTTGAAGCATACAACAACGATGGCATTCAATGCTTCATTCATGTCTCAAGAAAAAGGTCTATCAACCGTTCGACCCCCGCTCTTCAACGGAAGAAATTATCCAAGTTGGAAGATCAAGATGATGATCTACTTGAAGGGTCAAGACCTATGGGACGTCACAAAGTCTCCTCTTGTGAAGCCTACTAGATCCGCGGCTACAAGGTCAAAGGTAGAGAAGGATTTGATCAAATCCAATGTGAGGGCAATGAACGCATTCCATTGTGCCATCACTCCAAATGAGTTCAACCGCATCTCCATATGCAAAACGGCCAACGAAATTTGGCATACATTAGTGATTACTCACGAAGGGACATCCAAGGTAAAGAAATCTAAACAAAGTGTGTTTAGATCTAAATATGAATTATTTAAGATACATGAAGGATAGAGCATCTCGGAAATGTTCACAAGGTTCACGGATATTGTGAATGCTTTGGAAGGACTTGGGAAGGTAATTTGTCAAGAGGATCGAGTGGAGAAGATCATTGACTCTCTTACACCTCAATGGAAGTCAAAGTCCAACGACATTTATTTTGTATTTCTCATTTTTTGTATTCAATCATTCTTTTCCTTTCATTTTTTAACATGATGACACCATGGTAGAGGGGGAGTACAAACCAATTCCAAAGCTAAACTCTATCAAGGCTTGGTCTATCATGTGCACTCGGTGAGGCCTAGGGTCGCAGGGTCGCATGATCAAAGGGTTGATTAAGCAACTAGCCTATCCTACTAAGAGTGAAATTGACGCTAGTTCTAACTCGCGGATGTGGGATAGAAATGAAATCGCGAGGGTGGTAGTGTTAGAGTCATACCACCGAAAGGTATCGAAAGTGCGTGAAAGTTTACAAGGAAAATGAAAGATAAGAGAAAAAATGAAAAAAAAAGGTGGCGGTGGAGGATGGAAAGAAACTGGAAAATGAAATAAAGAAAAAGGGTGGATGGGCAGAGTGGAAAATAAAATAAAAAGAAAGTGAAAATGGGGCTGGTCGCTTAACCAAACAACAATGAGGAGGAAAAAAGGACCGACAACGGACGACGGTAACAACAACAACAACAATAACCAGATGAGACAACATCATCGATCAGCAAACATGCATGACAATGACACCAACAGGCATAAAAATCACCACACCATCATCAAATCAGAACAGAAATGACAAACACATGCCCCCAGAACTCAATGTAAACCCAGCAGACTCCTCCAAGCTAGAGGTGAAACTAGTGAAACGTCTCCCTCAACCTGGAATCACACATTGCCCCTAATGTGTCTAAGTGAAGCTAATGGGGTAATGAAATGAGGGGGGAATCACTCATTTCCTCCCTCAGGGGAGGGGGGAAGTCAGTGTCGTATGGATGGTGCTCTCTAATGTGGAACCGGAGCAAGCTCTCAACGACTCACTCCATACGACCAAAACGGATGCCAAATTACTTTGGGAGATGGCAATGATGCTGGTGGGAACCTGAGGGGCCACCCTCCTCAAAGTGTAGTGATGAGCGGTGGGGAGAGTGGTGCACAGGGATCTCAAGCTCTACGACATGGGGGCGCTGGACACGGCTAAGGTCGCATGGGAAAAGCCAATTCGTGGCCATGTCCACATGGGAGCATATGGGATTGGGCAGGATGGTGTAACCCGTATGCTTTTGCCCATAAATCCACATGTATCCCACCGCTCCCCTCGTCCTGATCATGAACATCCTAGTGGGGGCGTTCATATCAAGGGACGTAGGGCCATCTGCACGCTCGAGGCTATTGGGTAGCTCATACTGAAAGAATGGGTGCTGTGCAATCAAAGTGATGAGGCTGCCATAACAGATCTCTCCTATGTTGGAGGTGACGACCTTCATGATATTACCCACCATCCACTCCAAACTCTGGAGGGTGTAACATGGTGAGGAAAGGCCGGTGGATGAGTCATACTGCTGGGGCTGGGTCATTAGCCACATGAAGAGGAGTTCAATGAGGTTCACCGACCCACAGTCGGTCCTAGAGAATATAGTGCAAGCTAGGAACCTATGTTCAATCCTAAGGCATGGGTGAACAATTAAGGAGGCCTTAGCCGTCCTTGGGTCAAACTCCCCCGAACCTGTGATCTCCCTCCAAAATGCCCCCGCATTGAATTTGCAGGGTACGAGTGCTCATCGGGGCTTATGCTCCCATCAGTGGGACAACCAAACACATCATCCAATTGCTCGAATGAGTGGTCCCAATCTACATTCCATAAGCAGAATGAGATACCATCTCCCTTGCGGTGCAAGGAACTAAGGAATTCTAGGGTTGGACAGACATACGTCTCGGCATGCATATGCAAGAATGAGGTCAAGCAATATTAGGGAACAAAGTTTCAACCCCATCTAAAACTCCTAAGGAGAGGATGGTGTCAAGTTTCGTGAACCTTGTTACGGACATGTGGCGTAGGTAAGGCCTAGCAATGGCCGTCCTCTACAGCTCCTCCCCAAGAGTGATCCCGTGTAAAGCTATCGTGGGTGGTGTAACAGGAGGAGGGGGTGGCCCTGCACCTCTATGGGTACGTGGTTGCCTACTGGAGGAGGATGGGGCAGATCTTTTTGAGGCGGGCCTCTTAGACATAGTGTGTGTATGTGGTGATGAGAGTGAGGTGAGACACACTAAACGTAATGATCAAAAGGAAAAAACAACAAAAAATCTTGAGCAAATCTTGAAAATTGAGAAGAGGACGGAGTTTACCCAAATTCGGCAGATCTCGACAGATCTTCTCCTTCAATCGACTCCTCGCTGTGGATCAAACTTCCCTAAGCTTCTCCATGATGAAGATCATGCCCAATTTGTGGAAGTTTGGTGGAGGGGTATGGAATTGGGGTAAGGGTTTGGTGAAGAGGGAAGAGATGATGGAGATTTGAAGGTTTGGTGGGGATTGAGGGGTTATGGAGGGATGGAGATGGAAGGGGAAGGGATTTTGGGAGATTGGTAGGAGAAAATTTGGGTTTTAGGGTTTGAATGAGGGAGGGCATGAAATGAGGAAGAAGGTGGGTCAAGTGTTTAAATTAGGGATTTCTGGGGGCGCACGGTCGTGCGTGATTGTGGCACAACCGTATCACTTGATCTACAGGTGGATTTTACACCTGGAACTAGCACGACCATGCCGTATTGCACCATGGATGTGTCACCTGGTAGCTTGACTTAGCCAAATTTTCATCTTCGATCCGCACAGCTTTGCGGACCGTCCGTGCAAAAATTTTACTTGTTGTCCAATTCAGGTCTATCGACACGGCCGTGCAGCATGGCCGTGTCGCTGCTGCTTTCTCCTGGGGTCATCTTCTTATGGATGACACAGCCGTACGTTACACCAACACGACCGTGTCCAGTGCCTGCACAGAAAACTGAACTTATAATTAGGCGCAAGCTTCCCGAAATCATTATGAAACTCTTATTCAAGCTAAAAACAAAAATACATAAGTAGGGGTCAGAAAAGTGGGTTGCCTTCTACTAAGCACTTTGTTTAACGTCGTTAGCTCGATGTTACGCAAAGTCTAGGTGTTCGACGTGGCAGACTTGGTGAGTTCCTCTCTATCATAATCCGACCGTCAGAACGCAAGCTTCCTTAGCCTTCTTCGGAGCATTCTCAACGTGGGTGGTGCGATCTTGTTGCAGCCTCTCCTTCATGGTTCCATCAGTGACGTTCTTCGTCCTCAGCTTCTTTCTTGCAGCATATTTGGTTGCGACGCCCAGGTGCTTCCCATTTATTGCCTTGAAGACACCCTTCATACATGAAAAAGGGTTAGAAAAAGAAAATCTAGGCAAGCAAAAATCAGAAGTGGAAGGGATAGTGGAAGGGATTGCAGTGCTAGTGCTAGAAGACCCTACCTTTCTGGACTTTTCCTTGCATTCCTCCTTGAGTGCTTTTCGTGTATCTATGCAGAGGCACTCCTTGGGCGAGGGTGCCTTCAGACTGTCCCTGAACTCATAGTCAAGCTTCTGGTCTCCGACGCTAAAAGATAATTTCCCATTCTTGACGTCAATTACCATGACGGCGGTTGCCAAAATGGTCTTCCCAATATGATTGGCGTTCTGGAGTCTTCATCCATATCGAGAACGACAAAGTCACACAGTATAGTGATTCCTTCCAATTTGACCGGGACATCGTGCATCGTACCAATGGGGTACTTGATTGATCGATCGACCAGCTGAAGTGTGATCATTGTTGGTTCCGGTTCTCCCATCTCCAATCTCCTCCAAATAGATAAAGGCATTAGACTAATCCTAGCTCTTAAGTCTCATAAAGAACGATGAATGGGGATGTCCTTAATTAAGCAAGGGATAGAAAAACTCCATAGGTCGTCTAGCTTCGTTAGCAACTTGTTTTGCAGGATCGTGCTGTACTCATCTAATAGGGCTACCATAAATGCCTTCCTTTTCTTTAGTATGTCCTTGAGGAATTGGCCAAAAGAAAGGATCTCCGTCAAAGCATCCATGAACGGAATGTTCAAGCTGAGTTGCTTCAATGCCTTGGAAAATTTTCCATACTTCTCCTCCAACTTGGCTTTAGCAAGCCTTGACGGGAACGACACCATCGTCACATAAACATTTGTTGGCTCTGCGGTTTCTTCCCAATCCTTGGGTTCCTCGAAAATGACATTCTTCTCGGGGATGTGGTGCTCACCTTGGGGACCCGTGTTGACAGATGGTCCCGCTGGCTTCCTCCCACTCATAAGCATCACTACATTCATCATTCTAGGGTTTTGTTTAGGTTGTGCCGGGAGTGTTCCTTGGTTACTTGCCATGGTAGCCACTTGTTGTGCCAATTGGGTTACCTACGTCTCCAACATCTTGTTGGATGCGGTGAGCACGTCCATCCTTGAGTTGGTTTTAATAATAGTGTTCTGGAAGCTGTCGTTCCTTTGTGCTTGCTGGGCCTTGAAGTTCTCTATGGTGGTCTCCAGACGAGACTTCGACGACGATGGTGGAGCGTTTTCTATCGACCTCTGCCGTTGAAACCCAGTCTGCTAAGGGGGCAGGCCTTTAAAGTTCCCACCTCGATATGAAAAATTCGGGTGGTTCTACCACCCTTGGCTGTAGGTCTAAGAGTATGGGTTTCCTTGTGGCCTTTGGTTATATAAAGCGTTAGCTTGCTCCACCAACATCCCTTGTGTCTGAGCCGTCCCAAATTGACATTCTAAATCCTGGTGTCCTTGAATCCCACACACTTCATAGTTAGCTACCATAACGGAGGAGGAGGACGAGGCTCCTTTAGCTTCAGATCCGATTTGAGAAATTTACTGCGCCAAACTGTCAAATTTACTTTCGAAGAGCATTATCACGTCTACCTCCAACTTGCTGCCCTTCTTGGCAGATTCTCTCTCGTTCCCCCAATGATAATTGTTGGAAGCCATTTCTTTCAATAATGCCTTAGCTGCTTCTGGGGTCTTAGTCATAATAGCACCTCCTGCTGCTGCATCTATGGATATCTTCGTCTGGTGCTTGATCCAGGTGTAAAAAGTCTGTATCAGTAACCATTCTGGGATCCCATGGTGTGGGAATTTTCTCTGGAGCTCCTTGTAACGCTCCCATTCTTCTTAAAGCTCTCCCCATCGAACTTCCCAAAGGATGTAATCTCGTTCCGAAGCTCCACTGTTTTGCACAGTGGGAAGAATTTGTTCAGAAAGGCTCTTACCACTGAATCCCATGTAGTAAAAGCATCTGCATCATTGCTCTTCAGCCACTCTTATGCCTTCTTCCTTAGTAAGAATGGGAACATCCATATCCTGATAGCATCATCTGAGACATTATTCAGCTTTATAGTGTCGCACTTCTCCAGGAAATTGGTCAAGTGCTCATTCGAGCTGTCAGCGTGCTTGCTGCCGAACTGATCCTGCTGAATGAACTGAATCAAACCCGGCTTAAGCTCAATGTATGTCGTCGTTACTGCGCGACACCTGATGCTGGAGATCGGGTTACTTGAAGGCATGACGTAGTCCATGAGGGACCTCGTGGGTTCTGGTTCATTAGCCATTCTATCCTATAGTGCCCTACGATGCCACTCTCCGTTCAACCTTCTTAACGTACGTAGCTTCTATCTCAAGGTCAAGCGGCACTAGGTTACTTGAGCAGAGACTTCGCCTGCGCATAAGAGAGACAAGAACCAAGAAAAAAAGACAATAGCATGGTTAGTATCCAAAAAAAATATGAGAAAAGAGAGGAAACACGGTCTACTAAACAATTCACCAAAATAAAGACAAGCCGTTTGCCTCCCCAGCAACGGCGCCAAAATCTTGTTGTGTGCTTTAATTAATGTCCGCAAGTGCATGAGTCGTGTGTAGCCGGTGTTGACCACAGGCAGGCGAAGGTTTGAATCTAAGATTGGTGTCAAGTTTTGTGTAGCCGTGGGAATTATGTAATAGGGGTGAAGAGCGATTAACTAAGGGGAAATTCAATTAGAGAAGGAGCTAGGGCTAACGTGTCACCACCATTGTAAGGATTGAGCCAAATGGATCTAGCTTCTCGACACAAGGATTATAGTCACCGATGAGGGCAAAGCCTCAATCCTCGTCCCCTCGCATCAAACCGCGAGAGAAGGGCCTCGGAGAGTAGGTTGGATCCCTATCATAGCCCCGATGGTTAATGGGTCGCTACGATATAGGCAGTTCTAGTGACTGTGCCCGATTGGTCATTGGCGCCAGGCACTAGATAGTCAACCCTCTATTAGAGGCGTCAAATCAAAACCTCAATGGTTAGTTGGTGATTAGGATTGTATTGCACCATAACGGGTTGGGTTCAATTCGGCACATCATCCAATCCTATTCCTAGACTAAAATCTTAATCGGGTCGATATTTTAGACGATCCATCACGATCAATCCCTACAATGGGGCTCTACATGGCCCTAGCTTATATAACTACTCACTTATCATAGTTACAACTAATGGAATCGATGAGATAATATCCATAATGAACAAATCAAGAATTGAGCTAAAATAGGCAATAAATGCAATCACACAAAGAAATAAAGAATTGGAAGTAATAACTAATCAAGACAAGGATTAGAAGTCCTTGCAATCAAATACAACAGATTACACAAAGAGAAGCCCAGAAATTCTACTCAAAAATGTCCAAACCAAAGTTTGGATGATAAAAAGCTTAATAAGTTCGTTACACGCTTTTCCTTAAATAGAAAACCTTAGGCACAGCCGTGCCGAAAAGCAGCACGGCCGTGTCAAGGCCAAAACCCTAGATTAAGTGTGCATCGCCATCGATTCGCATGGCCGTGTCGAAAAGCGGCACGACCATGTCATCCAGTTTCTACCCCAGCTGCCCCAATTTGGCACGGTCGTGCAAGACCTCTGTGTAATTTGCCATCGTACTGGAATAATTACGGCACGGTTGTGTAGCAGGACCATGCCGATCTTCTGCAGCTCTTCCTTGCAGCTGGTGCACTGATATGGTCATGCAAATGCATGCACGGCCATGCCATATCTTCTTCACATCATTCTTACCTCCGAGTTCAACCATGGCACTCCCTCTCCTCGGCTTCCCTCCATAGGCCTCAATATCTCCTAGAATGCATCGTTTTGGGCTCGATCATCTGCAACACAGAGAGAAACAAACCCTGGGCGTAAAAGTGGCAAAAGATAATAAAAAGCGGTAGAAACAAAGGTGACGACGTAAAGTAGAGCGGGAAAACACGGGAAAAGGGTGGAAAAATATGTGTAAAATATGCCTAACACTGAGATACCCCAGTCTTCGACCGAGATCCCGAGCTCGGATCTTCTGTCTGAGCTCGAGCAAGCTTACTGATCTACCCATCCCTTCGTTCTGGCTCTCTAGTCTAAGCTTGGGGCCTCCGATCAAGCTACCTCTGACCGAGACGGATCCTGCATCTAAGCTTAAATCTTGTAGAACTGCCACTGAGAAGTTCTTTGTACTGTCCATGTACTCTCTTACATCGATCATGCACAGATCTTCAAATCAAGGGATCGACTGTGTGTAGTTGTTGGAGCTCGCTTCATTCTCCTGAGCATTGAAGTCTTTCTCCTCTTTTGAGTGAGAAGGCAGAAACGGTATCATAACAAGCACAAGCGAGGTTGGGTAAGTGTGTATTTGATCAGCCTTATTTCCCACTTTGTTAAAATGTGCATGCCCACAAATTAGCTCAGAAGACCTTGCTAGCCGTTTGGCTATACAATCCAGGACCATTCCCTCGTGGACTGACTTAGCTATGCGATCAAGGATAAAACTCTAAATACCCTCGTGGGTTGATCAACTATATGATCAAGGTGATGCCCTCACGGGTCGATCTAGCTATACAATTAGGGAATGCCCTCGTAGGCTAATCGGTTATACGATTAGTGGCCACTCTCTCGCGGGCCAATTTAGCTATACGATCAGGGAAAGCTCTCATTACCCTCACAGGCTGATCGGCTATACGATCGGAGGGCACACCCTCGCGGGCCAATTTGCTATATGACCGGGGATGCCCTCGTGGGCTAATCGGTTATACGATCGGGGCCCACTCCCTCGTGGGCCGATTTAGCTATACAATCAGGGCCCACTCCCTCGCATACCGCTTTAGCTATAGGATCGGGGATGAATTCCAAACGTCCTCGCAAGCCGATAGGCTATAAGATCTGCGCCACTCCCTTGTAGGCTGACCCAGTTATACGATCGGGGATCATATTTTGAAAACATCGCAAACTGATGCTATAAGTCGAGGGGGCCACTCCCCTCGCCTGATGGTCTATCTCTATCTTGGCTATATGTTGAGGGGCCACTCCCCTCGCCTGATGATCTATCTCTATCCTGGCTATAAGTTGAGGGGCCACTCCCCTCGACTGACAAACTACCTTGGTTGTAGGTCAGGGGGCTACTTCCCTCACGAGCCAACCAAATTATCCAACCGGTGTTACTTCTTCCTCACGCATATCACATCACCCGACCTCAACCTTTGCAGCAGTTGAGCTCAGACGATGGTGACCATTGTTACGCTAAATATCGCCTGCCATTATTAGGCCATTGATTACACCAATTATGAATGAGTCAATAGTTGAATGAGTCAATCTCTATTGCCTTAAAGAGAGTCATCAATTGAGGGACAGTTACAACCTCATCAATAGGTGGCCTATTACACCTTATGGTGGACCGTTACGAACCAATGGAGATGGACATTTACAACCTCACTCCCCTCCCTATAAAAGAGAACTCTATCTCCATCACCAAGGAGGGGGTCACAATTATGATGGGAGAGAAGTAGCAACTCCCACCGAGGTTCTCTTCCTGGGTTGGTCCATTCGGCAAGTTCAAGCTCAGGAGCCATATACATGGGGGCTTCTTCCTCGTCCCCTTGATCTCCTCTAAGATTTTCTTGGGTTCATTGGAAGACATTCCTTAAGAGGAGGCTCCAGACTCCATCGCCTATAACAGCCAAGTCGGATTCCACATCCGACCTCGGGTATTTTCTAAACAGGATCTCCTCCAGCCTAACTTTCTCATTTTCCTACCTTAGCTCGGCGACAATTGACTATGATCTCCCAACGGACCAGTCACAGTTGTCACGAGCCTATTTAAGTCACTTACTGGCTTAAGCATCGGAGGAGCTTAGGCTGGACCCCAAATTCGGCCTCCCTCACAAGTTGTTCGTGTTGCAGACAGCTTACATGTCGAAGACCATGGCTCAAAGGTTCGAACTTGGCCCAAGCTCAGATCTAGCTCGGGAATAACGTGAACTTGACAGTTGTTTCGGGGTGTTTTTCACCACATGTTGATAGTCCGGAGGCCTGTGTGTCGTAGCTGTCACGTGAGATAGAGATGACCTTTGGGGTCGACCAATGGCACGTTCACTTGAGTAGGAAGGCGCGGATCTGTGCTTTGGTGTGCCGAGGGGTAGCCTCTATGGGACGAAAACCTTCGGGATCGGTCGGATGAACGTGCTCTGGCACAAGGGCGTTCGTATCCGAGCGAGGGATCGCCAAAGGGAAGCTTCGTGGTGGTGACGACTCCTTCAATCTGCAAGATGAAGAACTCATCAGGGGGTTCGGACCTTGGTTCCGACCAATTTCCCTCCGATGCCAAAGTCAGATCTGGTCTGAAGGATTCTTGGTGGGATCCAGTAAGTCTCACGGAGAGGCCGATACGCAAGTCCTCGGGCTGAACTTTGGAGGAGAATGTATAAGGTGGAAGAAGGTGTGAGAGTTTGTATGTGATACCTTTTTTGTAGATCTCGAAGATCAGCCCCCTTTGATATGATGCCTCTCTCCTCTTCATATAGGCGAGTCATCCTCCCGGTGTAATGGGCCATGGTTGCCGTCACTGATGGGGACGTGCTTAGTGGGGAATGTTGACCCCAATAATTGCCATGTTTTATGAAGGGATGAATGCTATGAAGGTGGGGTAATGGCCATGAAGGTGGAGTGATGGCCATGAAGGTGGTTGCCATAATTGGCGAGTGCTCCCTTGGTTTGGGGAGCGATTTCCTCCACTACAGATAGCGGGTGGTCTTTTGGGCCCTCGTCTTGGGTGGAGAAGCGCGACCCACCCGTGAGGTCCTTGGGCCAGAGCCCAAGTCCGTAGTGGGTTGGTTGACTGGTCGTGATTGACTACTTCTCTGGGCCCGGTCAAAATGGTTGTATCAATTGCCCCCATCTTTCGAGCTCTAACGTTGCTGAGGTTGAGGTCGGGAGATGTAGTATAAGGGGAGAGAAGTGGCTCCTTTTGTAAAATTGGTCCGACTAGCGGAGTCGGCTAATGACTATAATTTGTCGGTCCGAGATTCGTTCGTTGGCGAGGGGAGTTGCCCCTCGACTTACGACCGATGAAGGAGTGGGTCGGCCAGCTGGGGGAGTTGCCTCCAGCCTTACGACCGATCTGTTCGTTTGGTGGCAAGGGTAGTCGCC
Source organism: Scilla litardierei (assembly GCA_030789695.1). Lineage (NCBI taxonomy): Eukaryota > Viridiplantae > Streptophyta > Magnoliopsida > Asparagales > Asparagaceae > Scilla > Scilla litardierei. Next base: position 7,750 of record JAULAV010006809.1, on the reverse strand, counting down.
TCTCAACTTACGGCCGACGAAGGAGTGGGTCGGCCAGTTGGGGGAGTTGCTCCCAGCCTTACGATCTATCTATTCGTTCGGTGGCAAGGGGAGTCGTCCATCGACTTACGGCCGGCAAAGGAGTGGGTCGGCGAGATGGGGGAGTTGCCCCCAGACTTACGACTGATCTTGTTCGTTCGGTGGCAAGGAGACTTTCCCCTTGACGTACGGCCGACGAATGAGTGGGTCGACCATCTGGGGAAGTTTCCCTCAGCCTTACGATCGATCTTGTTTGTTCGGTGGCAAGGGGAGTTGCCCCTCGACTTACGGCTGACGAAGGAGTGGTTTGGCTAGCTGGGGGAGTTGCCCCCAGCCTTACGACCGATCTGTTCGTTCGGTGGCAAAGGGACTTGCCACTCGACTTACGACCAACGAAGGACTGGGTTGGCTAGCTGGGGGAGTTGTCCCCAACCTTACGACTGATCTTGTTCGTTCGATGGCAAGGGGAGTTGCCCCTCGACTTACGGTCGACGAAGGAGTGGGTCGGCCAGCTGGGGAATTTGCTCCCAGCCTTACGACTGATTTTGTTTGTTCGGTGGTAAGGAAAGTTGCCCCTCGACTTACGACCGACGAAGGAGTGGGTCGGCCAGCTGGGGGAGTTGCCCCCAGCCTTACGACCAATCTTGTTCTTTCGATGGCAAGGGGAGTTGTCCCTCGACTTACAGCCGATGAAGGAGTGGGTCGGCCAGCTGGGGGAGTTGCCCACAGCCTTACGGCCGATCTTGTTTGTTCAGTAGCAAGGGGAGTTGCCCCTCGACTTACGGTCGACAAAGGAGTGGGTCGGCCAGCTGGAGGAGTTGACCCCAGTCTTTCGGTCGATCTTGTTTGTTCGGTGGCAAGGGGAGTTGCTCCTCGACTTACGACCGATGAAGGAGTGGGTCGGCCAGCTGGGAGAGTTGTCCCCAGCCTTACGACTGAGCTGTTTGTTCGGTGGCAAGGGGAGTCTCCCTCGACTTACGACCGACGAAGGAGTGGGTCGAATAGCTAGGGGAGTTGCCTCCAGCCTTACGACCGATCTGTTTGTTCGGTGGTAAGGGGAGTCGTCCCTCGACTTATGACTGACGAAGGAGTTGGTCGGCCAACCGATCTCAGCTCTTGTCAGGGTCCCAGTTTTAGCTTAAGCTCCCGTCTGGTCAGCGGAGGTTCTGTTCCACCATCTAAGTTTTCTGTGTCGTCGGGAGAGCTTGGAAGGCGGAGGTAGTAAGGGTCCTCCCATGCACGTTATCCTTGCCCACTCCACGTCTCAGGTTTACCTAGGAAGATGGAAAACTCGAGTCACTGTGAATCATGTCGGCCCAGGCCAGTTGTATGGGTCAGCCTCCTCTCGTCGATCGACCTTGTCAGGTCGGAAGATCGTCCAAGGGGATGGAGCGGGGCGAGCCTCGGTTGGTCGGTCTCCTCCTGTAGGGGTCGGCCTAGAATGGTCGGCATCCTCCTGGGTCGGCCTCATCTGTTTGGCCTCCTCCTGGATGGGTCGGCCTGGAATGGTCGACCTTCAGTGGGGCTGCATAAGATTAGCTCGATCCGGGTGGAGACGAAGAGCGGATTGTCGAAACTATTGCAGAAGGATTCATCCGGTTCGGGACCTGTCGAAAGCTTGAGGCTCTAGTCGAGCCTGGCAGAAGTCTCCTGGTATAGAACATAAGAGACGCAGCACAAGCTTTCATTTCTGATGATTTGATGTCTCTTGCAACACTATGTGACGGTGTCCAAAGCGAAGGAATTCGAGAGGAAGGACAGGCTCGAAGTTCAGAGCTGTCGAGATCTGATTGTAGAATTTCGAGAAGTTTGGTGCTGGAACTACTCAGTCAGGCAATCACATGCATCTCAGATGCTTCCCAGCTCGGCAGGGTGGCAAATCAACCTCTTCGGCATCCTTGGCAAGGCAACGAAGGCGGATCGGTTTCGTCGGCAGCTCGGCCATCTTGCACGCTCGACAAGTCGGTGTTTTGCTTACTCTCGACAAAATGTCAAAGATTAAGGCAACGGAGCCTGATCATTTCATAGCAGGGGTCGAGTTTGGCTGAGATCGTTCGATACGATCGGAGATGCCATGCTCATATCTCTTCCACCCTTTCTTAGCACCGAGAAGCTCGAAGCACCTGGAATCAGTTGGCCTCCACACTTTCAACGTCTGGCCCCTTGACCCTCGAGTACAGCTACGCCTGGTCTTTACTGACGGTGAGGGTCGAGACAGCGTCGGAGTGCCAAGTCCAGATGCAGCTCTTCTGGCAACGGCGCCGGGACTCGACGTAGTTGTAGGGGTTCATGGAGCTTCCCAGGAAGTCTTTCAGCCTTGGAAGTGTTCTGACACGCTTGTGGGCCTTGGGATTCTTTGGGGAGACATGTCAGAAGTGGATTGTGCCGTCCTGGTGGCCGGTGAAGACACGGTGGTCGGAGGAGTAGATGATGGACTTGACGGAGCACGGTTCGTAACCATCAGTCAACCATTAGTAACCATTGTCTATTGATCAGGTCATCATGGTTTGTCGGGAGGCCTCTGCTTTCCGATGCTCTTCCGCTTGAGCTCCTCCTTTGTCTCGACAGCTGCCTCCTTTCTACCGAAGCATCTACGGCTCAGTCGGTAGCTGGTGCTGCCTTTTCCTCCATGCGACAGCTACCACCGTCGCGATCTGTGTGACTAGGCTCCCGATCAGCCAGCACCGTTGATATTTTCAATCTCTTCATGTCGAAGGCTTGGACGGCAGTGAAAATGGTGATGGTAAGGTATCTGCCAAAGTGGGCATCTGTGATGAAGCCGTCGAGGAGACAGAGTTTGAAGAGGTGCCCAAGAAATTGGTGACGTCGGCATCTTCAACCTGTTCTTGTAATTTTTGGAGGCGGAGGCTGAACGTGATGTGGCCTCAGCACCAATGCTTCCCAAGCTCCAGAGGACGTCGGAGTTGATGTCCTACATCTTCAACAGAGAGGTACAACTGAATTAACCCAAAGTTCCAATATTTCCTTTAATAATTTATAAATCTAAAAGAAATAGAGAGGAGAGATTGGTTTTTTTTCATGATTTATTCAAGGAGATGCTGAAAATAAACGAGTGCTCGCGGAGGCCAACTTTTCGTCATCCATGGCAGGCCGGCACTTTTCGTCATCCTTGGCAGGTCAGCATCCTTGGCGTGCTCGGCAGGAGTTTGCTTGACTGGTCAGCACGGTGGCTGAGATCGAACTCCCACGAGGCGAGGCAAGCCCGGTTGAGGTATGGCAGCTCAGATCGAGCTCCGGCGAAGCACGGCGATCTCGGACGAGGCATGGAGGTCTCGATCTCACTCGGACGAGGCACGGTGGCCTGATCTCGTTCGGACGAGACGCTGTAGCCAGATCTCGCTCGGGCGAGGTATGGCGGCCTCGATCTCGATCGGATAGTTCGTTTCGGTTGCCTTTCCTCGGTCATCCGTATCGACAACATTGGCTTACTCGAGAAAGAGGAGGAGACTATTGATTGTAGATCCGAGGCTTGATCATCAGCTGATTATGGGCGTTCGGGAGATCGAGATGAAGCACACCCTCAACAAAGGGGCTTGGCAATCTTCATCATCAGAGTGAGGTCGCCAATGCCGAGGTTGTGGAAGAGAGCCGCGACACCCTTCATCGTCTATTTATGGGAAAGACGTGGTCGCACACATGATCATCGATCTTCTATGGCTTGTTCTCTGATCTGTTGCGAGTACATTTAGCAATCCACTATGGCAAATGAACAGAGCAGTGGCACCGTCGTCTTGGGCGAATTCGGAGAGACTCAGCCCTCTGATGTGGCACGAACAAGGTGGTGACATCGAGATCCACGGGTAGAAGATAGAGACGTGGAGCCATTCTAATGCCAGAAGGATGATGTGCTCTCGTTTGATGAAAGATGGACATGTTCTTTGGTCCTCTGCTTGGTGAGGATCGGGTCTCATCACGCGATCCGAGACGCACTGGTGATCTTTGTGAGTAGCGGATGCCTTCAACTTTTTGCCCTTGTCGTGCAAAGGTGACGTAACAGGCTGCTCCGGAGAGTCCCCAGCGGGATGCGTCTTCTCGGGCGGTTGAGCTGCCGTCTTCTGAACAGTCGATCGGAGGCGGCCATCGGGACGCGTCGACTTTGATTCTCCAAGAGCTGTTTTACGGTCGTCGCCAAGGAGTCCATCGATACGGGCGTGAATCTCTTGGACGTAGAGGGCAGGCTGATCCGGAGTCAAGGCCGGAACCCTGGCCACGTTCGGGTTGGGAGGACCACGGGGTCTGGTTGATGGACGATGATGGTGAGAGGCTAAGCGATCGGCCCCTATGCGGCCTGCGATTGAAGGTCGCAGGATGGGAATGCCCCTGGCGACACCAACGATGAACGGGTTCCCCTTGATTTGGGATCTTAGAAAAGCCTAAATCAAGGTTTCGATGTCCATCACGCCTCTGAGTTTCCTCGAGTCTGATCTCGATGAATCTGGTGAAAATTCGCCAGCTCGGTCATAGCCTTTTTCCTTGCCCCCTGCATTACTCCTGGAGTGTGCGATAAGAAAGATCCCTATTTGTTTGAGAAAGAGATCTTGGTTCCTGGAACAAGTCGTGGTCGGTGTGATTGATGATGTAGGTGTTGACTCGTTCACATGGACAGCGCTAGATGTTTTGGGGTGTTTTCTCACCACATGTTGATAGTCTGGAGGCTTGGGTGTCGTAGCTGTCACATGAGACGGAGATGACCTTTGGGGTCGAACGATGGCACGTTCACTTGAGCACGAAGGCACGGATACGTGCTTTGGTGTGTCGATGGGTAGCCTCAGCAGGACGATAACCTCCGGGATCTGTCGGACGAACGGGCTCTGGCACGAGGGCGTTCGGATCCGAGCGAGGGTTCGCCGAAGGGAAGCTTCGACGGTGGTGACGACTCCTTCGATCTGCAAGATGAAGAACTCGTCAGGGGGGTCGGACCTTGGTTCCGACCAATTTCCCTCCGATGCCAAAGTCAGATCTGGTCTGAAGGATGCTCGGTTGGATCGAGTATGGCTCAGGGAGCGGCTGATACGCAAGTCATCGGGCCGAGCTTTGGAGGAGAATGTATACGGTGAAAGAAGGTGTGAGAGTTTGTATGTGATACCTCTATTGTAGATCTCGGAGATCAGCCCCCTTTGAGATGATGCCTCGCCCCTCTTCATATAGACGAGTCATCCTCCCGCCATGGTTGTCGTCACTGATGGGTACGTGCTAAGTGGAGAATGGTGACTCCAATAATTGCCATGTTTTATGAAGGGATGAGTGCCATGAAGATGGGGTGATCGCCATGAAGGTGGAGTGATGGTCATGAAGGTGGTTGCCATAATTGGCGAGTGCTCCCTTGGTTTGGGGAGCGATTTTCTCCACTACGGATAGTGGGCTGTCTTTTGGGCCCTCCTCTTGGGTGGAGAAGCACGACCCGCCTGTGAGGTTCTTGGGCCGGAACCCAAGTCCCTAGTGGGTTGGTTTACTGGTCGTGGTTGACTTGACTTCTCTAGACCCGGTCAAATGGTTGTATCAACAGTGATAGCTCAGACCAAGATAGCCCAGCCAACGTCTCTTCAACCCGAGAGTTAGTTCGCCTAATCTCCCTATAACCGCCGTCACCTACCGACCATGGTGATTGCTACGTCATCTTCATCATCACCGTTGCTATACGATTACTCATTGTTGAGGGGCCAAAAATAGCCGTCAACAATAAGAGACTTAGTTGGAAGATGTTTTATATGAAGAAAGCATGGTAGGTGAAAGCTCAAGAGTTGCTAAGCCGGAGGTGAAGCTGATGTTGCTGTTGATGTGGTGGAAGTTATTGATGAGGAGTAACAGAGAGCCTATGATATATATGCGGATTCTGATGTTCACGTTGCTGCCGAAGTATGTGGGGGAGGCACGAGAAGCTATTTCTGTGATGCACATACTGACTAGGGCTGCAGATGGCACCGATGTTTATCTTTTTAGATTCTTGATTTTCTCTTCGCTTCTGTTGTAGATGTCTATTTCTTTATTTTTGGTGTTCAAGTGGATTACGTAAACTGATGTATCGCAACTTTTTACCTTTTTTGTGGTTCAGGTGTGAGACCCGGTTGTGGGTTGATATTTTTTGTGTGTGTGTGGGAATTTCTGATTATTATGGCTGAGTATACTCGATGAATTCTCGATTGGTTGTACTTGTAATGATATACTGTCAAGGCTAGGACCACGGGACATGGGATTGAAACCTCACAACGCTCGCTGCTTTCTGATATATATACCCCCAAAATATACAACTAATGTGCCATGATATCTGACCATGGAAAAAAGAATAGATAAATAAAGATAATGGACGTCCAATGAGTAAGTATCACGCGCCACCCATGTGCCCTACGCCCCCTCTATATAAGCTGCAAGCCCGTACCCAAAGAGAGAGCATAATGAAGAAGATGAAATAGATAGAGATCATGCATCATGGAAGCTCTTGAGACTGTCTCTTTCTTGTCATCTTCCATGTTCTTGTTAGCCTCCTGTATAAGCCTTGTGGTTCTTCTCTTCTTCTACAAACTCGCATGGCCGTCAAGGCATCAAAGGATTTGTAGAGCGCTCAAAAGGCAGGGAATAGAGGGACCTCCCCCAAGTTTCTGCAATGGCAACCTCTCGGAGATGAGGATCCTCACGTCCAAAGCTAGGGAGATGCGTAGAGGAGCCCATCATCGCTCCTCCATGACGCAAGACTACGCAATATCTTTGTTCCCTTACTTGCATGAATGGAGAAAAACTTATGGTATGCTTTGCTATGCGTTTTTCTTGATTACCATCTTCTCTATCTAATCCTGCTGCGTTCCTGCAAGATAGATGTCTACATGCTAAAATTGACTTAATTTGCATCATCTCTTGTTACCGCGAACGACAACATACAAGAGTTTCAGTAAGGTATTATTTGAAAAAGTCTGATCTTTGTGCTGATCAATGTTTCCAATTAATTGGTATGAACGTAGACGGTCCCCGTGTACTTGTAATGTGAGTTTCTTGGATTCACTGGCTTTTTTGAGGCTGAAAATTGTTGATTTCGTGGACATCTCCATCACAAACTACGTTCGCCTGTCATCATCCGTATCTATCTGAGCCCGGCCGCCAACCCTTTACATTATTGATACAGATACCTCACCACCCTCCCCAACATTCTATCCTTCGGTCTTAGAAATCAAACACTACCTCTCCTGTATCCATTCATCTCTACCTCTTGCAATTGACCTTCCACTATCTAAACTGCAATCTTCTACCCTAATCTTTGTTAAACACTAAGTTATGGTAAATGCAACTCACGTTATGTATATGTACTAGAAATAACACGTGCACATAATGCACGGTGACCCAAGAAAAAACCCTCACACATTATGCGGCGCACGCATGCAACCGAAAAAGAGAGAGAAGTGTATGTGTGTGGGTATCGTCAGGAGTAAAAGTGGTTGAATTGCAAAAAAACTCTGGGGGGGGGGGCAAAGTGCATAAATCCTACACCAAACCACTTGGGGTTAAAAGGGGGAAAAGCAATAGTTAAAGTGCAAAAAACACAGGGTGTCCAAAGTGAAAGAAACGATGGCAAACACATAAATATGTGGAAAAGGGAGAGGCATTGGGCTTTATGAAAAAGCAATGGCAAGCTTGCAATTAATGGGAATGAGTGAGCTTTTGTTTTGGGTCTCCAAACCTATACCACAAATTGCACTCACCACCTCACCTACATGTGGGATGA
>JAULAV010006808.1:0-38510 GCA_030789695.1 Scilla litardierei | reverse complement strand
ACCTGGGTGAGGCAATAGTGAATGTGCGGAAGTAGGTCGAAGCGGCGAGCCATATCGATGACGGTGGTGGACAGGGTCCTAAGGTCACCTCTGAGGCCACTCACCGCCCCCTCGAGAGCATGAATGCTCTGAAGTACAGTGTCGGGGGGAGGTGGTGCAGAGGGACGCACCTGTCTGTGTTGTGCAGGACGGGGCTGGCGTACTCGGGTGGCGTAGGTGATGGGCTCAGCAGGTAGGTGGAGGAAAGGTGCTGTGCTTGCAAGTGTGGGCCTAGCCTCAGTGTGAGGCCGGGGCGCAGGCTGGTAAGAAGTGGAGGCAGCAGCAACGGAAGTGGAGTATAAAAGTGGCAACGAGGCGGCCAGAGAGGTCAGCGACACAGACGTGTGGACAGACGCCGCGACACTCTCAGAAAAAACGGCTGCAGTGGAGACAGAGGCGGAAACCACGGTCTCCACGGTGGCAGCAAAAGAGGGCTCTCCGCTCTCAACTATAGTCGGTGGGCGCTCGGGTAGGGCGGAGGAAACGGGCTCAATGGACAGAGGACCAGCTGTGGTGGTGGGTGTGGAGGTAGTGGAGGTGGTCGTAGGCGTGGAGGTAGTGGAGGTGGGCTCAGCGAGGGTACTCCCGACACCGGCAGAAGTGTGGACAGAGGTGTCGGGAGCAGCAGAAATATCGGGCTGCTGAGGGGCCACGGGGTCAGCAGGAGCAGCGGGGTCAGCGGGTGCAGCGTGGTCAGCGTGGGCCTGCTCAGCCTCCTCGGCCTCAAGCACATAGGCGGCGGGGATCAGGAGATCCATCGCCGGAAGCCAGTCCACCTGTGCAGGTGCTATCTGAGTCCGAGCTGGGCTCAGAAGGATCATGTAATCCGCACCGAATGGACCGTGCAACCAGACCCAGTGCCGCTGACCATGCGGACGAAGCATCTTCATCCGGGCCATAACATCTATGGACAGTGAAGTGGGGCCCGGTGCTCGTCGCAGGTTAGCTGGAAGGTCCTCGTCGGTCATAAGAGTGAGCAGGGTGATCAGACCACCGCAGCATATCGGTGAGCGAGCGCCCACCGATACGATGATGCGATCCAAAAACCAGCTCGTGATATCGATCACGACGACGGGGACCAACTCGTCACCCTCCCTAGATAGAGCTCTAGGGCGCGTCATCGCGTAGAGCATATAAAGCTCCGGCGTGGACATCGTCCCAGGCTCATATCTCGCCAAAAAGGTAGTCGCCATAAGGCGCTGAGCTATGCGGAGGCAAGGGTGGACGATGGCCGAGGCCTTTGCCCTACTAGGGTCAAAGGCAGCAGGTAGACCCTTAATCCGGGCACAGAAAGCACCGGAATCGAAGGAAGGTAGGGGAATGTGAGTGGGGGCGTAACCACGGTCGGCCCCGGGGACATCGGGCCACGAGAAGAAGGCTCTCATCATACTGAGAGTGACCTGGCACTCTCGGTCCATGAACCTAAACGAGCATCCCTCGTCGGTCTGGGCGATAGAACTAAGCACCTCAAGTGTCGGACGGACGAACATGTCCGCCGACACCTGGAAGAAATCTCGCCAACCCACATTGTCATACAACGTGAGCATCCCCTCGAGTACCCCCAGGCGTCCTAGGTCTGCAAGGTGTGCGAACCTGGAGGGTACGATCGAGCGCTGGAAAATGCGCTCGAAAACGACGCGGTGTGCGTCGTCCCAGAACGTAATCCCCAGCGGCCCGATAAGTGGAGCCGGTGGTGATGGCTGTGGGACAGCAGGGAGTGGCTGTGCGGGGTGAATGGGCTCTGCAGGCTGTGCGGGGTGTGCGGGGTCTGCAGGCTGTGCGGGGTGAACGGGGTGTGGTGGTGTAGGCGGAGGAGAGTCTTCCACCTCGTGGGAGGGACCGGGCTCATCCGACCGCTTCCGCTTGGCGGAAGCTCTCCTCGTGTGTGGCCGTGTCTGGGGCGGCATGTGGGCCCCGGGTGCTCACCAAAAGCAATAAAAATGTGGCGTGCGTAAAATAAAGGAAAGAGTATACCGCGACACACCGCGAGAGCAAAGTAATGGAAGCGTGCGAAGACGACGCCTCCACGTAGCCCAAAACAATCCCCGGAAGCTCCCCTGGGCTCCCCTAAGCTCCCCAATTTAACCTGCGCATCAAACGAAGAGATTAGCGTGTAATATTCAAAACGTATGGGGGGTTAGGGGTATAATAGATAGAAATTGAATTTAATTTGGGTTTGGGGTTCGTAGGACACATGGATCATCGAAAAATACGCAAAAGAGGAGGAAAAAGGCGAAATAAGCGCTACCAGAGCTCGGCCGGCGAATTGGTCGCCGGCGGCGACTCGGGCGAGGCAGAGGAGCGGTCGGCCGGCGGTGGTCGGCCGAGCGCCGCGGCGAGGTGCGAGATCGGGCGAGTGAGGGGGAATCGGGGGCGAGGGATGCGAACGGTCGGGGTTTTGGGGGTTTAACTCGTTTCGAAAAACGCGCCCCCACGCCCCCTTTTATAGAAAAAGTTACGACTCGGCCGAGTGACTACGTCGCTCGGCCGAGTGAACTCAACGGAATTACTTTGAAAAGTTCCTCCCCGCTTACGATTCGGCCGAGTGGCCTTGCCACCCTCGGCCGAGTGGAGTAAGTCCATTCGGCCGAGTGGCTCAAGCTACTCGGCAGGACTCGCCCTAGGAGTGTATCAGTTTTACTGGGCCGAGTGATTATATATACTCGGCCGAGTAGCAATTATACTGAAATCAAGAAAAGAAACAGAGACTTGGGTACAGCAGACTTCCCTCGTGCGTGAGCCGCTCGGGCGGACGAACTTATGTGCTCGGCCGAGTGACTAGTATACTCGGCCGAGTGAATCCTGTTTTCTGCTGTTTGGCTTCGTTTGGGCTCTAATCTCTGTTTTTCTTCCTCCAGTCGATTTCATCTTCCTCCTAAGCATCGAACGCCTTCCTGGAGCGCTCCTTGTCGCCTTGTTCATCCTCCTAATGATAGGTACCTCGTTCTCCTCTCCTGTCAAAGAAAAATAGGACCCGTTATCACGAAATTTTTGGGCGAACGACTCAAAACACTAATAATTTCTAAAACAAAAATAAAGGAAAAGTAAAAATAAAGCGATAACCGTCGGGTTGCCTCCCGACAAGCGCTCGTTTAAGGTCGTGAGCTCGACCCCCTTTGATTTTCAATTAATGCGGGATATTGGGTGCATATGAGATGCACCCGTCAAATTTTCCGGGGAGAACGCTTGGATTCGGATGTTGCGGTGGCGTGTTCTCCCTCGGTGCTCCTTTGCCTCGGGTAGTGTTGGGGGGTGGCTCCCCCAAGCTAGTGCTTGCTCCAGGCCTCGGCTTCACCGGTGACACCGATTTTTGTATCGGTGTGGCTTTCCTTGGAGACTTCATCTTCGAGAGCTTGCAGAGCTCTCGTATTCTCGCGACATCAGCGTCGCCTTCATCAATTTCCATGGAGAGGTCGGGAGAATGCTCCATCTTCTCTTCTTTGTCCAAATCCGGCCCTTCCTCAAAATCTTTCTTGAATAGAGCCCTGATCGAATGGGGGATCACCTCCTCTATAACCTCGTCAAGGAGGTATGAAAGATCATCCGACCGCCCCTTGAGTAGGTATATTCTATTGATTTCTCCCATCGGGACTCCCTCGGAATAATGCTTGAGCCTCTGACCATTTACTTTGAATGTGGCTCCGTCCTTGCTTTCCAACTCGAAAGCTCCTCCCGGTTGTATGTGCTTGATGGTGAAAGGTCCGGACCAACGTGACCTCAACTTATCGGGAAATAGTCGGAGCCGGGAATTATATAGCAAGACCTTGTCTCCTACTGTGAAGTCTGTAACGGTTATGCGCGCATCGTGGAGAATCTTGGTCCTTTCTTTGTAAATTCTTGAGCTCTCGTAGGCGTCTCTCCTTATCTCATCAAGCTCGTTGATGTCCAAGAGTTGCCTCACCGCCGCACTCTTGTAATCATAATTAAGGGTCTTGATGGCCCAATATGCGCGGTGTTCCAACTCTATCGGCAAGTGGCAAGCTTTTCCATAAACAAGTCGGAACGGTGTGGTACCGATGGGAGTGCGAAAGGCCGTGCGATATGCCCATAGAGCATCGTTTAACTTCATTGACCAATCCTTTCTAGATCGATCCACGGTCTTCTCAAGAATTTTCTTGATCTCTCTATTTGAGACTTCCACTTGGCCGCTTGTCTGGGGGTGATACGCCATGCCAACTCTATGGTTTACCATGTATTTCTTCAGCATGGCCTCAAACTTGTTTTCTATGAAATGGCTTCCCCCATCGCTTATCAAGGTACGAGGCACTCCGAAGCATGGGAAGATGTTCTGCTTGAAGAACTTAGAGACGACCCTTGCATCATTAGTAGGGGTAGCGATTGCTTCCACCCATTTGGAGACATAGTCAACGGCCAATAGGATGTATTTGTTACCATTGCTCGACGGAAATGGTCCCATGAAGTCTACTCCCCAACAATCAAAAAGCTCAATTTCTTGGATGGGCCTCATCGGCATCTCATTGCGTTTGGAGATATTCCCGGTCCGTTGGCATCTATCGCACCCCTTTACAAAGTCGTGGGTGTCTCTAAACATTGTTGGCCAGAAGAATCCGCTCTGTAAAATCTTAGTGGTTGTCTTGGAGGCGGCATGATGTCCCCCGCACGGCAGACCGTGGCAATGCAAAATGATAGACGTTGCCTCCTCTTTAGAAACACACCTCCGAATAACACTATCTTTGCATATCTTGAAGAAGTATGGATCTTCCCAAAAATAGCTACGGACCTCATGCAAAAATCTCCTCTTTTGATGTGTGGGCATCCCGTGCGGTTTAATTCCACAAGCCAAGTAGTTGACGAAGTCCGCGTACCAAGGTACTTCTCCGGGCCTTATGGCATATAGCCTCTCATCCACGAATGTGTCGTCGATAGGTAAACTCTCATCCTCCTTGTCACGAATAAGCCTAGACAAATGATCCGCCACGACATTGTCCGTACCTTTCTTGTCTCTGATCTCCAAATCGAATTCTTGCAACAAGAGTATCCACCTAATTAACCGAGGTTTGGCCTCTTTCTTGTTTAAAAGATACTTCAACGCCGCATGGTCGGTGTGGACAATCACCTTGGAACCAAGGAGGTAGGAGCGAAACTTCTCGATGGAATAGACGACCGCTAGAAGCTCTTTTTCGGTAGTTGTATAGTTTTTCTGCGCGTCATCCAATGTCTTGCTCGCATAGAATATCGCATGAAGCTTCCTATCTTTCCTTTGTCCCAATACCGCTTCACTGGCTTGGTCGCTAGCATCACACATTAGCTCAAAGGGAAGGCTCCAATCCGCTGGTTGTATGATGGGTGCTGAAACTAGTGCTTCCTTCAAGGTATTGAAGGCTTGCAAGCATTCCCCTGAAAAAACAAAAGGAGTATCTTTAGCGAGCAAGGAAGAAAGTGGTCGGGCAATCGAGGCGAAATCCTTGATGAAGCGGCGGTAAAACCCCGCATGACCAAGAAAGCCTCTAATGCCCTTGACATTAATAGGGGGAGGGAGTTTCTCGATTACCTCAATCTTTGCTTTATCTACCTCAATTCCTCTCGAGGAGACAAGGTGTCCGAGAACTATACCTTCCGTGACCATGAAGTGACACTTCTCCCAATTTAGAGTGAGATTGTTTTGTTGGCACCTTTTAAGGACTTTAGTAAGATTGGCCAAACAAGAGTCAAACTCACTTCCATAAACCGAAAAATCATCCATAAAAACTTCCATAATATTTTCAATATAATCGGAAAATATGGATGTCATACACCTCTGAAAGGTGGCGGGAGCATTGCAAAGACCAAACGCCATCCTACGGTAGGCATAGGTACCATAGGGACAAGTAAAAGTGGTATTTTCTTGGTCATCTTCGTGCAAAGGGATTTGGAAGAATCCCGAATACACATCTAGATAACAAAAGTATTTATGTTTAGCTAGGCGTTCAAGCATTTGATCAATGAAGGGCAATAGGTAATGGTCCTTTCGGGTAGCTTTGTTTAGTTTCCTATAATCAATGCACATTCGCCATCCCGTGACGGTGCGTGTAGAAATGGGCTCACCTTTATCGTTTTTATAACTGTCATCCCCCCTTTCTTGGGGACAACGTGAACGGGGCTAACCCGTCTACTGTCAGAGATAGGATAAATAATACCGGCGTCGAGCAATTTAAGGATTTCCTTTTTAACCACCTCTTTCATGTTCGGGTTTAACCGCCTTTTAGGCTCTATGGAGGTGGCGTCGACATCCTCCAAATGGATCCTATGTGTGCAAAGCCTAGGGCTTATCCCTTTTAGATCGGAGATAGTGTAGCCAAGGACATCTTTGTGGCTCCTAAGAACGTCTAGGAGTTTTTCAAGTTGATCTTACGTGAGGTGGGAGTTGACTATCACCGGAAAAGTTAATTTACTCCCCAAAAAGGCATACCTTAGATTCGGTGGTAATTGTTTAAGTTCTACCTCAAGAGGTGCTGCTCATTCTACTTTATCAGCTCGCATGAGTTTGGCTTCTTCCTTGTCATCCGGGTTTAGCTCATGTTCAGTTGGCGTGCTCTCATGCGAAGACTCAGACTCACTACTTAGTGAGGACGATGCATCGAAATAGGCGCTCTCTGATTCTGTGCTAGCATCGTCAAAACCTTCACTCTGCTCCGGTTCGTTCTTGGAATCAAGAAACACATCAGACGATTCATAAAAGCAAGAGTGGGTGTCATAGAGTGAAACTCCCTGAACATTGGTTTGCTCGAAAGATTCTTCGAGAGTATAGTGCTCTTCGACACTTATTCTACCGTCATCAAAATATAACTTGTCGTCTATCACATCAACCCTGACATTGCCCCCGATAGTCCCATCCGGGGAGACTTGATCCATCACAAAACTAGCAAACAGTTGTTCGTCGGGGTCCTTGATATCGATAGCAAAAGCTCCGGTAGCGTGGACCTCATCGACAAGCTCCTTAAGGAGGTCTGTGAAGGAGTCATAATCTTCCTGACTGAGTTCCGTTGTCGACACTGCATCCTCCATTCTACCTGTTAAGATCTTATGCAAAATACGGGGAGAGTATGCGAATAGGGCTGCAAACAGAGTTAGAACAGGATATAGAAGAAAGTAAAGAAAGAAAGAAAAATAACCGGGTGGTCGATGCCGGACACCGTCAAAATGGCGTCCCCGGCAATGGCGCCAAAAACTTGATCGCTCCAAAATGTAACCCAAAAGGGCGACCGTGTAGTTTTACCGCAAGCGCACGGTGTAGCGACGAGCGGGTATCGAACACAGGGAGGACGAATGAAAGTGCCTGCTCCGAACAACCTGGCTATATGAACAGAAAAGAGGGAATTTACCTTTTGGCGATCCTGTCACAATCGTCAGACAAAATATGGAGATATAAAATCAAATAAAGACGCCTAGGGAATGGGGAATCCCCGCTACTCACCGTATCTCATCAATGTGATTCATTGGTATCACCATTGCTAGGGTAGAATTTCGGATGAACTAGTTGCAACTGAATGTAAAACCTAGCTCACGCTCTCGTGCTATTGCCGGTCTATAGCTATCCTAGGTTTGGGTCCAATCTCTTGCAAACCCTAGCCTAGGCAAGCTAGCATTAGGATCAACATCATCGTTCAATCGCACCCCGAGCCCACTCTCGTGCAAACTCGGGCCACGACCTAGGTTGGGATAGTTCCTACCCGTCCAATCTCTTGCAAACGGGTATCGGTATGGAATTGCAACTGAGAACCCTAGTATCGGTCCAATCTCTTGCAAACCGATACTACGGAAACTTAATTTCAACCCAATTCGGATTTCTAGGGTTTCCTATCGAATTGGGATCTAATCTCTTGCAAATCCCAATCGATATGAACACCTAGCTATCCGTAGTAAATCGATCCCAAACTAACCCTAATAGCAATTCTAGCAATATTTCTACCAAATCATCACAAATCAGAAATTGGGTTCGTAGGGTTCATCCCCACGCCCCAAGACGTATATACTACTCACAATTCATATCACAAATGCAAGAATAAACAATGGAAATAGCAATAGAATTCATCACAATATTCAAATAAGCAATAAAAATGAGATTTTTAATGGAGGGGGAGACAAACCAATAGAGTTCTCCAAGAATCCAACAAAAATAAACTTTCCTCCCCTCTCCAATCACAAGAATCAAAAGCTAAAACTTTTAATCTCAAAAGCTGCAAAAAGTAAAGGAAAAGCTCTCTAACCTAGGTTATAAACTGGGGTTAAATACCCCCCAAAATCGTCCAAAAAACTGTGACCAAAATGCCCCTGCGCAGCCTGAAAATCGCAATTTACGCTACAGGCAGCGCGGACTCGGCCGAGTGACAAAAGTCGCTCGGCCGAGTAAGAAACCCTAAGAATTTCCAGTAAGTCTGGGGTCTTGGGGGTCTTCACTTCGGGCGTCGCTCGGCCGAGTGAGTTGTCGTCACTCGGCCGACGGCTTCTATTCACTCGGGCGGTCGGCTTTTTCCACTCGGCCGAGTGGGTCTTCTGAAGCTCAGGCAGACGAAAAACAGTAAGTTGGCTCTTTTTGATGGGCGTCGTCTGAGTGCCACTCGGGCGGACGGGGTTCCGTCACTCGACCGATGTGGCTTCTGATGCTCGGCCGAGTGCACACATGAAGCGTGTCCGATCTGGTCGGCCGAGCGGGGTCTCGCTGGTCGGCCGAGTGACTTCTTCACTCGGCCGAGTAAGACAGCAAAAATGCCCAAACAGCTTGTTTTTGCCTCCTCGTCGCTCCTACGACGTTCTTTCTTCTTCCGCTCCTCTCCAATAGCAAAATACCCCTCGGGGAAGTTATCGGTGACACTCTGGAGTAGGTGCATCTCGGGATCACTCCAAATCACTCCAAATCTCCTGAAATACGACAAAAACAACAAATCGTGAAAAGTATCGCAATATTGTCAATAAATCGTGAAAAGTATCGCAATATTGTCAATAAATCGTGAAAAGCGTGATTTGAGCGATCTAAATGGCATGCAATCATGCGGAAAAAAGGTGTAAAACACGGAGTGATCAGTTATGTATACCGCTCCTGTGTCTTTATCACAGCCACTCATGTTAATTATATCCGTTGTTTACAGATATGACTAACGGAGCTCGCATGAGTGGGGACTCTAGACTGGGTCAGGTTTGGAGAGAGCAACGCAAGAAGAAAAGGAGCACTGAGGGATCGAGCGCTCGGTCTTCCCTTTCCATTAGCCAAAGCTCTTCCTGTAAGGGGGGTGAGGTCAAGCAGACCTTGAGGTCATCTTCTCGTGCCTCTTCGAGGTAGGCATCAATCGAGCTATCGTTTGCTCTGCTCCACCCCTTGCTTCTATTGTTGTTTCGGAGCGGCTGGCGATGGAAGATGCTGATACTATTGAGGTTCTTGAGCCCCTCAAAACTGTCAGCAAGAAACGGGGGCCATCCTCTCATGAAGGGGAGGATTCAGCAAAAAGGAGGCGAATCGAGGAGGCAAGCCTTCTGCCCTCACCCATGGCGAAAGGTCGGGAGGTGGCCCCTCTCGATTCACAGGGGACGACTGAGACCACTGTGGCCCCTCTTCTGGACAAAAGGCCATGGGGCGGTATTGAATCGTCTGTTTCCTTGGTCGGCCCGATTCCCTCGGAGTTTGATCGAGTTCTACTACTCAACCAGCTCTCGTCTCGCTCCGTAGGACCTATTCAATATGAACCTTACCAGCCTCCCTTCATCGTCGGAAGGGAAGAGTCGGCCATGTTGGATTTCGGGACGACTGCTAAGTTGGTGGAGAACTCTATTCTCCCTCGGGATCTGAAGCTCCTTCAAGGGTTGGACCTTGAACGGATGGCCAACTTCTTTATGGGGAGCGGATATCAGGTATGTCGCTTGCCTTTTGTCTGTTGACTTGCAATTTGGATGTTCCTGACTGTCACTTTCTGCAGATGTCCCTCATTGGCGTTGTATTGCGCCGCCAGGCCGTCGACTTAATTGAAGGAAGACGACGGGTGGAAGCTGCTGAGCGTAAGGCATCTGAGCTCAAAGCCTGTATGAGGAAGGCGAAAGAAGATCTAGAGCGAGCCCTTGCGGCCAAGGCTGAGGCCAAATGGGTAGCAGTGGAGGCTAAAGATAGCATTGCGTCCAGTCTGACTTCCAAAAATTCGCTGAGATTCAATGGAGGATGGAGAGGTCTCCGCAGCAGGTGGACCTCGAAGCTTCGAAGAGAGAAGCGATCGAGCTTCGTGCCAGAGCTTATGACTCGGAGAGGTGGGCAGAGGCTTGCAAAGCAGAGGCTGCTGAGTTCCAAGCCAAAGCTGTCGAGTCTGAGAGGGCCGCCGCGAGAGACAAGGAGGAGCTCACTGCGAGATTCACAAAGGCGATGGAAGCTTTTCGTAGCGTCTTTGTACCGAAGGGCACTCTTCCCTCTTAGGCTGGTAGAATTTAGTCTAGGTTTTATGTAACCCTTTTTGCTTTGAGAAAATAAAAAAAACTTTTGAGTTTTCATTTGAGCATATGCGCGTGTATGGCCCCTCAACGACTCAATTTTCACTTTTATAAAAATCGATGGTAAGTTGAGTCGTTGATAAGTTAGGCATATTCATCCAATAAATACGATCTTCTAGACCATAAACCAAGTTGGCGTGTTTTGTTTGGTAGCGAGGAGAAAAGCCCCTTTGACTTAGGGCCGATGACGGTCGAGGGTCATTCAATGGGGATGGGTGATCCTTCGGCTTACAGCTGATGACTAGGGTCATTCGGTGGCGAGGGGCGAGGCCCCTTCGACTTATGGTCGACGATGATCGAGGGTCATTCGGTGGCTAGGGCGATCCCTTGGCTTACAGCCGACGACGGTCGAGGTTCGTTCAGTGGCGAGGGGTGATCACTCGGCTTACGACTGACGACTAGGGTCGTCCGGTAGCAAGGGGTGAGGCCCCTTCGGCTTATGGCCGACGAAGGTCGAGGGTCATTCGGTGGCGATGGCGATCCCTTGGCTTATGGCCAACGACGGTCGAGGGTCGTTCCGTGGTGAGGGGTGATCCCTCGGCTTACGGCTGACAATTAGTGTTAGAAATCATTAGATAGATAGGAAAAACGATCAACTTTGTATTTATCATAAATTGGCATAAGATAAAAAAGAAAAGTAAGTTTCGATCACCCAATGTATCTGTTGTCGCCGGTACAATCATTGATAAAACTTCCGCAAATTCTCAGCATTCCAAGGATGAGGTAGCTCCCTGCCATCCAATGTAGTGAGCCGATAGGTAGCCGGACCGAGCACATCGATCACTTTATAAGGGCCTTCCCATTTTGCAGCGAGCTTTCCTTGCTTGAGAATCTCGGGGGTGAAGGCAGCCTTACGTAACACCAAGTCGCATATATAAAAGCTATGTCCATGCACCTTAGAGTTGAAATACCGAGCCATGCATCCCTTTTGTTCAATGAGGATCGCCAAAGCCCATTCGCGAACCTCGTCGACCAGTTGTAGGTTGAGTTTGAGTCCCTCTGAGTGTCTCTCTTCGTCATAGTATTGAAAGCAAAGTGGTCATTCATTAACCTCCACTGGGACGACAGCTTCACAACCATAAGCAAGCATGAATTGTGTTTCACCTGTTGAAGTTTTATGGGTCATTTTGTACGACCACGATATGTCGGGGATCTCTTCCGGCCACGTTCCTTCGAGCCTGGCTATTCTCTTCCGAAGGGGTCCAAGGATGTATTTATTAGTAGCCTCTGCCAGTCCATTGGATTAGAGATGGGCGACAGAGGCAAAATGCGGCTTGATCTTCAACTCGGAGCAGAAATCCTTGAAGCCAGCGCTGTCGAATTACGTCCTGTTGTCTGTCACAATGGATTGAGGGGGTGCCGAACCAACAGACAATGGATTTCCAGAAGAAGCTTTTGACTTCCTTCCAGGTGATTCGAAACAGGGGCTCTGCCTCGATCTATTTTGTGAAGTAGTCGATAGCCACTATCAGGAATTTCAGTTGTCCGCTTGCTTGCTTGAATGGACTGAGGATGTCCAATCCCTATTTACAAAGGTTATTGGACTGATGATATGGATCAGATCAGTTGGAGGGGCTGAGCTGATCCTTGAGAACTTCTGGCAAGTCGGACACTTCTGCACGTACTCGACCGCATCCTTGAACATGGTCGGCCAGAAGTAACCTTGCCTTACGGCCTTCAGGGCTATTGCTTTTCCTCCGCAATGGTTCCCGTAATCACCCTCGTGGATCTCCTGGATCACATAGAGCGCTTCCTGCGAGGCTACGCATTTGAGGTTGGAGAAGATGTCATACCGAATCCATCGACTTTTGTACAATGAACCGTCTAGCAGAACGAACTGGTAGGCCTTTCGTTCTAGCTTTCGCGCCTCTATCTAAACTGTAATCTTATACCCTAATCTTTGTAAAACATTAAGTAATGGTAAATGCAACGTACATTATGTATATGCACTAGAAATAACATGTGCACATAGTGCACGGTGACCCAAGAAAAACCCACACACAGGATGCGGCGCACGCACGCAACCGAAAAAGAGACAGAAGTGTATGTGCATGTGTGTATCGTGGAGGGTAAAAGCGGTTGAATTGCAAAAAAAACTCTTGGAGGGCAAAGTGCATAAATCCTACACCAAACCACATGGGGTTAAAAGGGAGAAAATCAAGCATTAAAGTGAAAAAAATGCATGGGGCCAAAGTGAAAAAACAATGACAAAGCCATAAATATGTGGAAAAGGAAGGGGTATTAGGCTTCATGACAAAGCAGTGGGAAGCTTGCAATTAATGGGAATGAGTGGGCTTTTGTTTTGGGTCTCGAAACCTACACCACAAATTGCACACACCACCTCACCCACATGTGGGAGGCCGAGGTGACATGCTCATCCACCCGTCACATGGGACAAACCCTGCCAACTGGATCTGTCCTAGTCAGCAAAAACTTCCCTCATTTGTATAATAGACTAGAAATAACCCGTGCACATAGTGCACGTAGCAAAAAAAACCACACAGAAAGGATGTGGTGCACTCGCGAAATCCAAAGGGAGTGAGAAATATGAGTGGGTGCATGAGGATCATCAGGGGTTAAAGGGGGAAATCAGGTGTTTAATTGAAAAAAACTTTTGGCGGCAAAGCGCAAAAACCCCAATGAGAAACTCGTAATTCATAAGAATATGGGGTAAAATGTGGAAAAGCATGGGCTAAATTGCATTAAAACATTGGGGTGGGCAAAGTGCAACATTCCCAATAGCAAGCTTGCAATTCAATGGAATGTGGGGGGGCATTTAACCCAACTCCCCAAAGCAAACCCAAGCCCCCACCCACCCCCAAGTAGCACCCGTCATGATGAGGTGGTAAAGCCTAGGCCAATTCTTTGTCTTATTGGGTTTGTATTAGTAGGACAAATGCCCTCATTTGTAAGATAGATATATATCGTAGTTATGTTCAAATGAATCATAACCACCAAGTGTTTTCCGGACAATCAATTATGGCTTATGCAGTGGAATATTGTTCATTGAGAAAGAGATGAGCATTTAAAAATCCCACATCATTCTTGTTAATTATGAACTTATCATGGGTTATTAACCGTTTCATTAATATTTAAATTAACCTAAAATAACTTAAGATAAATGGAACCCAAATGCAAATAGGGGCCTAAATGAACAGGAATAACTAGCATAGTGGGCATTATTTTAAAAGATGATGGTACATACTGTGCTTAGAAAACGATGGTGCATATGGGGTTAAACCAGAATTGAATAAAGTACAATAATGTTTAATTTTATTTACGCTATTTTAAATATCTATGCTACAATTGAGGAGGTTTCCCCACGACCCTTGCTCATTGGAACAAACCGGTTGATAAAAGGATGGCCAAGATTTATCAACGTCATCATGTGGGTCCGACCGGGCTGTGGGTCTGGCTCTGGCTCTGGGTGTGTGCTTGGGTGCATGAAGAGGGAATGAGTAGAATTAATGGGAGATTTGAGAGAGTTGATGGGAGATAATTGATGGGATAGATGGGGTATGATGTTGTCAGATGGGAGATGGGAGGATTATTCGATCCTGGTCCATTATGAGGGAAGGAGAGGAATTGATGCGAGAGAGATGTGAGAGAATTGATGGAAGCTGTTTGATGGGAGAGATGGGAGGAATTAATGTGATACATGGGGTATTGTGACAGATGGGGGTGTTGGGATCCTGTACTATGGATGGAAAAATAGAAAACTAGAGAATGGATTAGAAATAAAATTTCTCTATTGATCTACATAGGTTATCAAATGGAGTTAACCAAGTATAACCTAATCGACAAAAATAGATTGCAATAATCAAATTAGATGAGGAAGCGAAAATACAATGCAAGCACAAATAGACAATTGAACACAATCATAATCACAAAGAGAGACCAGATTTACCATGGCTCCCCACACTTGGATACGTCCAACAACACGTCCACAATGAGGACCTAAATCTAATATCACTTCGGGATTACAACACGTCTCAAATGAGACACACGTTCCAAGTGGAACAACATGTCCAACTCGGTGGATAACACCTCTCATAAAGAGAGGAGAAAAAAAGAAAAATAAAGATTACACCGCTTACTATTTTTACCATCTTTTGCCTATAGCCTTAGATGAAGCTCTTCTTGTGATAAAGTGAAGCCTATGGTGATCTCCAAATGAATTCTACGTAAAGCTTGTTGGAGATGAAGGAGTT
This sequence comes from Scilla litardierei, assembly GCA_030789695.1. Classification (NCBI taxonomy): domain Eukaryota; kingdom Viridiplantae; phylum Streptophyta; class Magnoliopsida; order Asparagales; family Asparagaceae; genus Scilla; species Scilla litardierei. The sequence goes on along the minus strand of JAULAV010006808.1, from coordinate 23,793 downwards.
TTGGCCAAGTGGATTTGGAAGATGAAAGATTAATGGCCTATGAAGATGGATTTAATGCTAAAAAGCTTTTGAATGAGGAAGATGAGTTTTTCTTTTGAAAGATTGATCAATTAATTGCTCATTAAATCTTCTCATAAAAGCCCCAGCCAACTCCTCTTAAATAGGGATGAAGAATCGTTGAAAATCTTCCCTAAAATATCCTTCAAAGGGCTATAAAAACAAAGTTCCGTAAAATCTGGAAATCTGTCTACAGTTCAAATTAGTCGATCGATGTGTTAGAGGTAGTCGACTACTTTTATAACGGTAGTCGACTACTTCTATAGCGGAGGTCGACTACTTTGGGGTCCAGAGAGCAAATCTCTTCTCCCATTCAAAATAGTCGAATAAAATCAAAAATAAGTCGACTACTTTTCTGATATATTGGTTTTTAAACTTAAAAATTTGTCCAAACTATTTTAAAATGTTTTTAAAATCATTTTGTGTGTGATTATAAGCGTATGAGAGCTTCATCAAACACCCTACACACTATCAAGACTCAAAAGGAAGATTACATCAAAAACAAAAATAAAAGTTACAATAAGTTCTTGATGTAAACTCCATCTTCAAGCATATGTCTTGCTAGCTTTGAGCTCCAACTTCTTTGGTAGCTCCATATCCCCTTGATTATCATTGAATATGTTTTTGAAGCATTGTAATCTACAATACACCCAATGAAATAATTAGTACCAATATGTTGCACCTCATCAAAACTAGCTAGGGATACTCAATATCCAACAGGAGGCCCATACGTTAGGACACGGGTATTTACTTGTGTGTGTGCGCTTGCGCGCATGTGTGTGTGTGTGTGTGTGTGTGTGTGTGTGTGTGTGTGTGTGTAAAACAGAGGTAGTCGTGTGAACTAAGAAAGTTTACGGTAACTTTTTGTATTTTTCAAATGAACTGATAGTTAGTTAAAACTAGAAAAATGTTTGTGAAGGGTTCTTGTTATTTTAGAAACATAGGGTCAACAATATTTGTATAGCAGTTTCTATGAAATAAAAAGATGCATAGGGTGAACAATGAACGTTGCATGTCACTAATTAACGTTGGCATAAACTTTTATGACAGGTCCAACATTTGTGTTTTGGATTGGGAGGAGAGCAGTGGTTTTCGTGAGCCAGGCTGATTTGGTGAGGGAAGCAAGTATGCAAGTATCACTGGACCTCGGAAAGGCCACGCATCTGCAAAAGATACAAGAGCCTTTGTTTGGTCGTGGAATCATCAAGTCTAATGGGGTGGAATGGGCTCATCAAAGGAAAACCATTGCCCCCGAATTCTTCTTGGACAAGGTCAATGTAAGACTAGCTAATTTCCTCTTCCAATATAATTAGTAAAAATCTCAACTATCCGCAGTTATATTGTAGAATGGAAGTTGTTTACGGGTGTTTTCTCACCACAGCTCGTTGACCGCCAGATGGTCAAGGGGCCGGTTTGGGGGTCCCTTGGGTTCGCCGAGCCCGCTTATACTCGGCGTGGGAGTGCTGAGGGGAAGCCTCGGCTCGGTAAGTCGCGCTCGGCCTCGGTCGTATCCGCGTCGAGGGGTAGCCTCGGCGCGTTGCGAGTGGGTCGGTGCTTGATCGGTCGTCCTCCTGGCGACTGCGACGGTGATGGCCGACCGACGCTGAGGGGTAGCCTCGGCGCCTCGGATGTCTTCTTCCTGGACAGATGAAGAACCTCGTCAGGGAGGCCGGACCTAGGTTCCGGCCAAAGCCCCTCCGATGCTTAAGTCAGATCAGGATCTGAAAGGATACTCGGCGGGGGAGATCCGGCTTGTAAGGAAGCCGGAACGTCAACCCAGGCGGCGCGAGTTTTGGGGGAGGAGGGAAATGGAGTGGCGAAAGCCTAGGTCGTTGATGGAGTACCTCTGTGTGGGTTACCTGAGTTTCGATCCCTTTCTTCGTCGTCCTGGCCCTTCCCTTATAGGGTCCTCCCTGATTGCCCCACGTCCTGCCTCCTCTCACGTCCCCACGATCCGCCTCCGCCTCCTCCCATTCGCGCGACGTGGTGAGATGGCCCATTAACGGGTCGTTAATGGCCATCATGGGATCGCGGACTCAGGGGGGGCGGTTAATCCGGCCGAATGGGGGCCGGTCGGGTGTACCCGAGGGCGAGGTGGCTGGGCCTTCCGCTCCGTCCGTGGGCCTCCTTTGGGAGGGCCCGTCTTCTCTAGCGGGCTTCTCCTTTGAGGTCGGGCCGTGGGCCGTTGTGCTTCGGGCTCGTTGATATTAGTCGTAACAGAAGTTAACAGTACATGTTACTCAAAGCTGTACGTACATGAAGGGAATTACTTTGCAAGCATGCCATTTTGCGCATTGCACATGCCGCTTAACTTTTTACTCATTGCACATACACTACTATTTTGAGAAAAAAACCATTTTTTGCTCAGTACACATATCGGGATTTACCTAAATGCCCTCACAATTTTGTTGAGCAAAACATCCCTCACTTCACATACCGCTTAATTTTTCTCATTGTGCGCATCTTTACCTAACTATCTTTTAAAACCTTTTTTATTTGCTCATTGTGTATTAGTTAAGCACATTAGTAAACTAGTTAATTAGTTTATAGTTCTGCGGAGGTGGGAGGGGGGCTGGGGAGTGGGGCGGAGGGCGGGCTAAGGGTAGAGGGGGAGGGGGTCCTAAGGAGGAGGGGAGAGGGTGAGGGGGTGCTGGGGAGGAGGCTGAGGCGAAGGGGTATGGGGATGAGGGAGGAGAGTACGCAGAGGGGGGAGGGGTGCTGGGGAGGAGGAGAGATGTTAAGGTGGTTGCTGGGGAGGATGGCAGGTGAAGGGGGATGGATATTGGGGCAGATGGGCGGGTGGAGGGGGGTGGGGGCTGTGGAGGAGGGCAGGCGGAGGAGGAGGGGGCTGTGGTTCGCGCTAGGCAGAGGGAGAGATAATGGCAAACTTTTAAATATGAATGTAAGCGGAATTAGTTAAGTGTATTTAGTTTCTTTAATTAATTTCTTTAAGTTAAGTAGTATGGGTATTGAGCAGAACAACTAGAGAGAAGAAGATGATGATGATGAGCAAAATATTTTTAAAAAGAAGTATATGCACAATGAGTAATTTAGTATATGTGCATAGTAATTTTTGTGGAGAGATTTGAGCGGTGAGTAATTTGATGTGTCTCGAGTAATTTTTTGGAACAGATGTATTTTGGGGGTTTTTAAAAATTTATTTTGTTCAAAAAATTAAGCCATATGTACACCAACCAAAGTGGTATGTTTGCAAAATGGTATGTTTTCAAAAAATTATGAAATATGTACACCGACCAAAATGGTATGTTTGCAAAGTAACTCCCGGCCAAGACATTCTAGTCACTAGTAGGTATTGAACCTGGCTTTGAACGAGCACAGGGAATGGTGGAACTCATGGTGGAATCAGCAACCCCACTGCTGCGGTCATGGGAAGGAAAGATCGAGCAGCAAGGCGGCGCAGCCGCAATAGTCGGTGACGAAGATCTCCGAAGCTTCTCAGCGGACGTGATCTCAAGGGCGTGCTTTGGAGGCAGTAACTCCAGAGGGAAAGAAATTTTTGCAAAGCTGAGAGCCCTCTCAAGGGCTATTTCGGAGAGAAGGATGCGTTACGAGTTCCCTTCCATCAGGTAGGTGCACTGCGTTCGAATTTGAAGTCATATGCATCTCTGAAATTCAATCGATCCAAGCGCATGAAGTTCAACATAGTTATTATAGCATTTGGTCATATTGCCAGATTTCTCCCAACGAAAGGTAACCAAGATGTGCAGAGGCTGGAGAGGGAGATAAGGTCCTTGATACTCGATGTTGTCAGGGAACGCATGGAGAGGTCTACGTCTGAACAAGACCTGCTACGCTCGATCCTTGCAAATGCGGGCATCGACCACGCCGGCTCCAATTCTGCAGACAATTTCATCGTAGACAACTGCAAGAATATCTACTTCGCTGGACATGAAACAACTGCAGTCACAGCTACCTGGTGCCTGATGCTCCTTGCTTCACATCCCCACTGGCAAGATCGGGCTCGTGCCGAGGCCATGCAAGTCTGTGGAGGACAAACACCAAATAGAGACATGATCATGAGGATGAAGACGGTAAGCAACATGGCATAAATTACACCGAAATTAGATGCCTTCATCATTTATGCCATAACAACAATCCTACCTGTCTTCAGTTAACATTGGTAATTCAAGAAACTCTACGGCTCTATCCTCCGACCCCGCTCGTGGCCAGAGAGACGCTTCGAGACATGAAGCTTGGCAGGTTTCATTTCCCCAAAGGCATTGAGCTGTGGATTCCAACATCCATGATGCACCATGACCCCTCCCTGTGGGGTGCAGACGCCGACGAGTTCAAACCTGAAAGATTTGCGCGCGGAACCTCGGCTGCATGTAGACATTCTAGCGCTTATATTCCCTTTGGGTTTGGGGCTCGAACATGCCTGGGACAGAACTTTGCATTGATAGAGCTGAAAGTCGTGCTCTCCCTCCTCCTGTCCAACTTCATCTTCTCTCTGTCTCCAGGATATCAGCATTCTCCTGCTTTCAGATTAATCATTGAGCCAGAGTATGGATTGTCCCTTATTATGAAGAAAGTTGGGCATACTGGATAGGATATTAAAAAAATTAAATGTTAATATAAATATGTCTGTGCATGTCCTATTGGAAATTATACAAAATGGGTATACTCATTGTGATAAACTTGTCCAAAATGGCAAATCAGAGATCAAGGGTTTGTGTTAGGTTGGTCAACCTCTCTTTACCCCTATCTTATTATATATAATATTAGCACTTTTACAATTATGCCCACACACACATACACCCATTCTCACTCTCTCCCCCTCAAGCTCTAGCATATACATCATACATCATACATAACCAGCTTGCAACAAACAAACTCAACTCGAGACTTCCTACTGGGGTTTGTTAGCATATTTGATTTGCTAAACTAGCGTGTCTTCTCTCAATCATATTCTTAAATTGTTATCAATTTAAGAATATGATAATCTATCTCAATATGTTTCGCATAAAATACCGAATTGTTTGCAATAGGGACATTTGCTTGATGGTAACTATACAACCTCATGGAGCAAGCAACACAAGTCCAAGTTCATCAAGTAGCTGACTAATTCACACTTGACTCACAAGGTGTTTGCTATAGCTCGCTACTCAAATTCTACACTTGACTTAAAGATAACAGGTTGTTTCTTACTCTTTCACGGTATAAGAATTTATCCCATGAACATATAGTCTCTATCGTAGACATCTAAGACATGTGATCAGATGGCAATTCTGTCCCATGAACATATAGTCTCTACACTTGACTAATTTACTTTTGGTGCGGGGGTAAAACATGTACCGATTAACCACACTTACTGGATAAACAATGTTTAGCCCCAATAGCAGTAAGATAATTCAACTCCTAACCACCTTCAAATACCTCTCAGGATCATATAATGGCTTCCCCTGATTTGGCATAAGTTTTGAGTATGGATGTAGTGCCACTAACATTTTGTTGAACGACATTATGTTCAACAATACTGCTCAATCTGCTCAAAAACACTTCTGATTCCTCAAACAGAAACCTCCAGATGTAGTGCCACTAATGCCAACAAATATCAGCAGAAATTCAACCCTAACAATCTCCCCCTTTGGCATTATGTGGCACAGCCCAAGCAAGCACCAACCAAAGCACACATTCTCCCCCTTTGAGCCGCAATAATCCAAACCACATTCTCCCCCTTGCTAGAACATATCGAGCAGTGACTCTAATACTTTTCAACTAGACTCGCATCTTAAAAAAATTATTCTCCCCCTTTCAGGCTCTCTTATTTAAAAAAATCCTCAGGCACAGCGGAATAAGAGAAAGAACATTATACCTCACATCTGACAGTAGGGTAACGAATGAAATGATGTCCAGGGTAGAAGTCGAGTTCTGAGAGGCCGAAAAGTGGTTGGAGAATTGAAAACATCGGCGGTGTTGACAGAGGGTACATGCGAAGATCCAATGGCACCGGTGGAGGAAGAGCAGTGAGTAGAGCAGCGAGATAGCACTCTGATATTTCTGGAGGAAGAATCATGAGACTTTGGCACAGGTTGCTCACAGTGATTGTCGAGGGGATATGTCGAGTCTGGTGTCATAACATCTGCAGCAACATTGTTCTGTTTTGTATCTAATGTTACAACATTAGTCACAACATGAAGTGCTTTCTCTGAAGCTGTAGTGTTCTTGCTGTATAATTCAGACTTTCTGACCCATTACTTTTTCATCTTCATATCAAGGTGTCTAACATTTCTTTCTTCTGACCAATGTCGCATGCGACTGAAGCAGTTTCTCTCAGTATGGCCTATGAACTTGCAGTAAGCACACGTAGGACGACCACCTTTTACGCCTCTAGTCTGCTTCTTCTAATCATGCTCCTTGTGCTGACCCATTCTTTCAAGTTCTTTGGTAACTTGACTTCTTCTTTCAGCAGACACATTATAGAAAGCTCCTCTATTGTATCCCACTCCGGTGCGATTTCCTGAAATCTTACACATGTTCAAGATATCATCCAGCTTTGCTTTCCCAGAATTCCACTTATCCAATGTGCATTCAGCTTTCTCTGCCCTAAGAAGAGCATTTCTGAAGTTGCTTTCCAATTCTTTACAATTTTCTTCAACTTTCAGACATTTGATTTTGACCTCCTCCTTCTCTTTCTTCAATCTTTCATTCTCCACCTTCAAGACTTTGTTGATATTGCAGATTTGCACCCACTTCTCAAACATCATCTGGTATGCTTTTCGGATATCATCGTCACTAACTTCCTCATCGCTATCGACTTCAGACTCAGATTCAGTTGTAGAAGTTGTGGATGATGTTGAACCTGATGTTGCAACACTGGATCTGACACTGTTTGATTTGTTGGCTGATGTTGTATGTAATGTTGTAACATCAGATTCAACATGGCTGCTAGTGTTGTAATCAGTTCTCTTCTTCTGAGAGGCTGTGAGGGCAATGTAATTTCTGGCGATTTCCTCATCTTCAGCACTCCTACCAGACTCATCTTCACTCCAGGTACTGGTCGAGGACTTCCCTTTTTTCTTCTTCAGAGTGTTTGCACATTCAGCCTGTATATGCCCAAATCCTTTACATACTCTACACTGCATCCCTTTTCCTTTCTTTTTCCCTTTACTACTGATCTTCTTCAGCATTCTACTGATGTTTTTAGTCAACACGGCAATATCTGCATCTACACCCGATTCATCATCTTCTTTAGAGACATCTTTAGCTTCAACTTTTAGGGCCATTACTTTGTCCAGGGCCATTACTTTGTCCACGTTCTTCTGCTGCAGATTTATTTCATAGGTCTGAAGTGACCCCATAAGTTCATCCAGCCTCATGGTGGACGTATTTCTGGCCTCCTCAATGACTGCAACTTTGGCCGAAAATTTGTCTGGAAGAGATCTCAAGGTTTTCTCAACTAACTTCTTTTGAGAATATTTCTTCCCAAGCTGGAAGGCCTGATTGGCTATATCTCTCAACCTCCCATTGAATTCGGCAACAGTCTCGTTATCATACATCTTTAAATTTTCAAACTGAGAAGCTAGCATCTGGAGTTTGGAAGCTTTTACGGTATTTGTTCCTTCATGAACATTCTGGAGAATATCCCATGCTTCTTTGGCATACTCACATGTGGAGATCAGCTTGAACTGCTCTTCATCTACAGCCGAAAAAATAGCATTAGTTGCTTTAGAATTGCACAAGGCCGCATGTTCTTCAATCCGACTCCAGTCTCTTACCGGCTTGAGGTGTTCTTTGCCATCTTTATCAATTTCGATCGACGGTGTCCATCCTTCAACAACAGCGATCCAGGCCTTCTCATCAATGGACTTGATGAATACACGCATCCGAGACTTCCAGTAAGTGTAGTTTGTACCAGTGAGCAAAGGAGGACGAACAACGGAGGCACCTTCTCGTGTAGCCATGATTCAAGTACTGAAATCCAAGATCACACCTTCTTTGTTAACAAAGATACACGGGTGACCTTCTTTGATACCAATTGAAAGTTCAGTACGAAGTAATAAACAATAAAGCCAAAAGAACAACACAAACCAATCAGAGACACTCAAGACTTGGTATCGCAGTTCGGTGCGCACACCTACATCTGCGGGGCCACGCCCAGAAAATCAGAATACTCCACTAAAATAATCAATGAGTACAATCACTAATTATCGCGATTCTATTAGGAGGAACAACCTCCCCCTCAATACAAACCGTGATGGGTGGTCTCTACCAACCCATGGAGTATTCTCGGCAAGCTCCCCTTGCCCGCAAGCTCCCCTTGCACAACCGACTAGATCAACTCCCTTGATCCTACATGCGTAGCCGTCGGCCTCCTCCCGGAGTTCTTCAAAAACTTTCGTAAAAGTCGTCACCTTGCCGCAGAACCGCACGCCACTCTCTGTACTTCGCTCCCCCTCAATTGCCGAATAGATATAGAAGAAAAACTTGAACCAACGGTGCAGATGCGGCAACTATCAAAAATCCAAACCAATTGGGCAATTGGTTTCGCAAAATCCTCTAGCATTAAACTAATTTGCGGGCGAGATTCTCTCCAACCGAATCAACAATAAAACCGATAGAATAATAGCTTCCAAATATATTTCCAATAGAATATACCAGAATAGGTTGAAGATACCAGAATAGATCTGCAGCAATCAACAGCAATCAATCTTCCCAACTAACAAATCTGCGAGATATACACTTTCTGTTTCAACCCAACAACCCTTCAATTTAGCAACCGATTTAGGAAGGGCTTTCCAAATATCTCTCATGCAGGTATACCACAACCATATACAGGAATCCCCGATATTCTAGGTAGCAAATCAGATCTGAATCAGCAAGATAGTTCTGCAGACCAAAGCAGCGTTTCTGCATACGAACAGAATTCCAGATCCCGAATGTTGAATATTTTGTTGAACGACATTATGTTCAACAATACTGCTCAATCTGCTCAAAAACACTTCTGATTCCTCAAACAGAAACCTCCAGATGTAGTGCCACTAATGCCAACAAATATCAGCAGAAATTCAACACTAACACACAATAATAAGCAGATCCTGCAAGTCACTGGAGATCGATATAGATGTACACATCAATGCTAAGAAAAAATGAAAATTTGATTAACAGCTTGTCCAAAAATACAAGAGGTAGAACATCAAAGTTTAGGCATACCATCTTTATAATTATTAAATCTTAATGTGCAAGAAAATAAAATACTGCTAAGACCTGTCTAGTTACCTGCCTAGTTACCTGCCGAATCTTGCTCCAAGAACTCATGCTCTTCTAGGCATATTTTCTCCGGAAAACTGTTTCACATATCTAACGGTCAACAAAGCAACTATTAGAGTAGATTTGTTTGATATTGGTTGTGAAATTGTTGGAAGTGGAGAATTATCATTAGCCTTGATTATTAATTCACGAACTTGTATAAGGTGTTTATTTTGATCTGTCATCTAAACACCAACAATTATGAATGTTCTAACTCTAGCAGGGAATGCATAACTATACAGTGATCTTAATCTTATGATATGACTTATGTTTGATAGTATAACATGCAACATATGAGCTCACTCTTATCACAGGAGCGCTCACCAGGGTCAAATACAGTCACTACTCTTACACCCTCAATAAACATGAGTTTTCCAAACCCTAGTAATCTAATGCAAATCCTATAATTATATATAATGTAATATCAGATTCGGCTTTCAATGTTAAGTACAATAAGTGAAATGGTATCATTTTCAGTATTCAATTGTGGTTCAATAATCAAGTACAATCATCTCATATCACATGTAAAGCATTATCAGGTGCAATTTGATATCATATCAAATCTTGTAATCAGGTACAGTATAATTGGCAAATGCAAGAAATTAAATATAACCAGCACAATTAATAATATGTAATCATGTGACAATTTCATGGTTACAATATTTTGATTATAAGAGTATAAATCACGTATAAATCACTATCCTAAGATGTGTATAAATCATGTGATAATCCTTGCAGTTGTGAATTAAGCCTATGCTTAAAAGACAATAACTATAAATAGCATACTAACCGAAACAAATATCCATCATCAATAGCAGGTATATAAACCAAGGTTTTCGGTATCGGCCGGAACCCTTGGGTGTAATGCCCTACCAGCTACTGAACAAGTACTAGAGGGGGGGTGAATAGTACTTTAAAATAATAAAAAGGCGAATTATTCCAAATTAAATTGCACACAACTACCAAGTCAATTTGCGGAAGCTTAAATTGAATGACAACAATGAAATTAACAATGCTAACAAACGATGTTAATGGGTTCGGATCCACCCAAGTCTCCCCGACTTGTTCCCGGTGATCCTACGTCCCAACCACCCGGATCCCTTCCGGATACTTGAGTTAGAAACCCTAACTCAAGAATTCCACTATGAATATCTTGTGAAAACCCTTCAAAAGATCAAATCATACATGCAATAGCAAACGTGAATCCCACAACCCGGGATCACAACCTTCTCTCACAACCGAGAGAATCACAAAGCAATATTAAAGAGTTTAATATGAAATAAACAAGCTTACCACAAAATCCTATACCTTGAGTTTTTCTTACCCAATAGGTGGAATGAAGGATTTGAGGAAGATGAAGTTACCAAACCCTAGCACCAAGGAAATGAGCAGCAATGGGTGCCTAGGGATGATTTGGAAACTTGAATCAAGCAATAGCTTGAAGAGCTCACCAAGAACAAGCTTCTCTCTAGATCTAGAAATGAGAGAGAATGGGTTTCTTGTGAGGAAGAGAGCTTTAGATTTGAGGGAGAATAGCTATCTCTTTAGAACTCAATGAATCTCTTAATGGCAGCTCTGTTGAAGATAGAAATGACCTAGGTTCGTATTTATAGGGTCCCATAAAAACAAGTTAGGTCAATCTCCAACGGAAAGAAATCTGTGAGAATTAGTCGGTCAAAGAACACTCACTGACCGACTAGTTCATCAACTAGTCGGTCAGTCACAAAGCATGGACCGACTAAGAGCAGATCTGAGAAGAGATAGAATTTCAGACCTAGAAATCTAGTCGGTCCAAGAACACTGTCTGACCGACTAGTTACACAACTAGTCGGTCATCCAATGAACGTAGACCGACTAAGAGGCAAAACAACATAGTCTGAAGGCAAGTTGACTTAGTCGGTCCAAGAACAAAAGTTGACCGACTAGATTGTCAACTAGTCGGTCATCAAACGTTCTTAGACCGACTAACGGTAAACAGTAGCTTAGGAGAATTTTAGAGTGAACAGTAAGTCACAACTAGTCGGTCAAAGAAGCATCACTGACCGACTAGTTCACAAACTAGTCGGTCGGTGAGTCAACGTAGACCGACTAACTGTAAACAGTAAAGTCCAAGAATTTAAGGAATGAAACTAGTCGGTCCAAGAACAGTTGCCGACCGACTAGATCACCATCTAGTCGGTCAGTACTTGTTCTTGTACCAACTAACATGCACAACAAAGTCCGAATCGAAGCGCGACGCTTCGAGGAAGTTAGAATGAACTTGTGCAAGGATCCTAGAGCTACGAAATGAGCGTAATGAAGATATAGACGTAAGATATACTCAAGGCTTAACATTCTATATATCGAAGCTAAAAGACTATAAATAAAACCTTAATAAACGGTCTTCGATAGCTTCGATTGAATCTTCATATTTTCCAAAGCGTCGCAAGAGCTTCAACGAAGCTTTAGGCATGAATATGAGCTTTGGAAAGTGTTGAGATGTCGCTTTGAATGTTCACGTGAAATTGGCGACGATCTCCAATACTGCGCTCACAAATTGTTAGTTCATGAATTATTTATGTTTGCTCATCATCCAAAACCAAATCCGGAGAGTCCAATATTCAACATTCTCCCCCTTTTTGGTGATGACAAACCAACATAAATAATAATCAAAGATAATAATTCAAATGTAAAATACTTACTCCCCCTGCATTGATGACACGTTAATTCCAAAATGAATATAAATGAATTGCATCAAGCAGACGAGTAAGATAAATAAAATGAATTGATTTTTGAAATATCGGATTTTGAAAATCCTTATATGTATCTTAACTCCCCCTGAATCTAACATATCAAACTAGATTCTTGGAAATTGAGTTAAATTTTCATTTGCGCTATTTTATTATCATTATCTCTCCCCCTTTGGCATTATCCCAAAAATGGGGGGCATACAACGACAACAATTAGGAAATGTAAAATCCAACATCGGGAGTCGTAGACAAAGGCAATGGACCAACTTGACACCAAGGGAAAAATTGTGGAAATCAAAACAAGGTGTGCCAAATTTTCCATTATAAAAAAAATCAACGATAATCAAAATCATCAAAAATAATATTTGGTATTTTTTTCATTTATTGAATAATGAAACATATTCTCCAATATTCAATATTCTTGGTTAATTTTGTGCATGGAAAACAATTCTATAAAATTACAGAATTTAAATCCATTTAACCAAGTTTTTATGCGTCGAGCGACGAAATCACATTTCAAATATATTCAACGAATATTAAAATTTGCACGACGAATAAAAGACAAAGTGAACGATGATGAACATATATATATGTAGAGACAATGTGAGAATATCCAAAAAAAATCACATCGAATATATGAGATACATCATATCAAGCGCTACATATCATCAAAAAGAAAATACATCATCAGCATCATCATCAAAATAAATACTACAACATCGACAACATCCAAAATACATCAAAACATCATAACCCTCATACTCAATCCTAACCCAAAATACTCTCACTAGAATATATCATCCAGAATGCAGTGGAGAGTCCTCGGAACAGACGATCACGAGGAGGAGGCTGGATCTGCAGCGTCCGTGGGTCCAGTCGACAGAGTGGACTCAGGATCTGCAGGGAGTAGAGGTGTCTCAACAGATGGAATCGTCGGGGCAGGAGTCGAGATCTCAGGAACAGGCTCTACAGCAGCATGGATCTCGACAGCAGATGTGTCAGCAGGAATATCAGCAGGCTCAGCAACAGGGTCTACAGCAGGCTCAGAAGACTGAAGTGCTGAAGCAGAAGGCTCTGGAACACCGGAAGTGGTGCCAACTCCAGGAGCAGAAGTGGAAGTACCAGCAGCAGCAGCAGCAGTGGCCTCATCGCCACGGGCAAAAGAAGTAGCAAGCTCGTCAAGCTCCTCATCGTCCATCTCCTCGGCCTCAGACACCGAAGGAGGAAGCTCAATCCCCATCATACGAGCCATACGGCAGACTACCTCCTCAGTACGAGCCAAACGGGAGTCGTGCTGACGAAGTAGGCGTACGACATCGTCCAAAGTAGCAGGGGAAGACGAGGCTGCAACAGCTGACGGAGTAGACTGGGAAGCAGATGCGGTAGACCTCTGCACGTGACGAAGAGCCGCTAGAGATTTCTTCACGACCGTCGCGTTCAGAGGCGTACCCAAAGGACGCTCATCGTCAGGAGGGAGGGGAACTCGAAAATGACGGAATACGAGAGTCAACAAGCAGGGGTATGGAATGTGCGCAGACTTATTGGTCTTGCGTATACACTTGAAAGAATCCATCTTATCGAGTATCACGCGAGCCCAATTTATCTCGCACCCCAAGAAAAGAGCGTATATGAGTTTCAAAAACGGCTGAGAGGGGAGTGAAGAGGATCCATACTTAGGGAGGAGACACGACTTCAAAATCAGGTTAAGAACCCACGCATTCGGCTTAAAAGATTTCGATGGAACACCAATGAATGCGGAGGGGATAACCTGGAAAATCTCAGAAAGAATAGACTGATCCAAGGAAGAAATGTCGTCTACGGAAATGTCCGAGGGGAGGAGACCACACGACGCACAACCAAGGATCTCCCCCAAGATTTCTGCCGTGAGAACTATAGGAGTTCCCAAGACAGTCGTCTCAATGGAGTGACTGGCGTCGTACTGGCCTCGAATACGGTTGGCATAGAACAATTTCACGAGGCGAGGGTACGGTTTGGGATTGGCCTTGGGGTCGTATCGGAGATAATCTAGAAGGCCACTATAAGACAGAAGATCAGCAAGGCCGAGAAAATCAGAGAACTGAACGTAATGCTCCAACAACAGTGGACAGTGTTCTATACGGTTGTACGCGGCGAGACACTGAGGGTCATCGCGGCACAACGATATGTCTACACCGCCAACTGGCATAGGAGCTTTACCCTTGGCCTTACGGGTCTTCGGAGGTGGGGTAGGTTCCCTAGTAGGCTCATCCTCTGGGATAAAATCAGTATCGGAATCGGGAGGAGTAGCCGGAGTGTGAAGAATAGGCTTTTTGGTCTTGGATTTACGGGGTTTAACTATGGCAGTCCTAGGCTTCTTAAGAGGGGGCGACGAAGGAGAGGCTTGGGTAGACTTGGCACGACGCTTAGGCTTCGGGGGATTCCTAGGGTCCGAAGGTTGTTCTACGGTCATAGGAGAGGCCCCGGAAGAGGCGATCGGAATGCGAGTCTTAGCCATAGCACTACGAGCACAATCAATCGAAGACTAGGTCACTAACAACCTAGAGATCAAGAAAATTCGAAAATCACAAGCCCTAGGTTAGAAATTGAAACCCTAGGATCTAGAGCTTGAAAACAAGGAGAGACAACCCTAGAATAGGAAATCGACCTAGGAGAGGGAGGGAGATACCTAGGGGGTGGAGTCGACGGCGGCGGATGGCGGCGATCGACGGAGAAACGGCCGGAAGACGAAGGGTTTCGAGAGGGGGTTTGGGGTTTTCGGGCTGGAGCAAAAGGGAAGACCGACTAATGGAGAGATTAGTCGGATGAAGTAGAGAATAAGTCGGTCGGGAAGTGAAAAGACTCAACTGCCCTAACATACTTAGTCGGTCACAGTTCAAGCACTGACCGACTAGATTACGATCTAGTCGGTCGGTCAATGAGCTTGAACCGACTAAGTCGAAACAGTAGCTCAGAGTGATTTTTAGGGCTGGATTTAGTCGGTCGCAGTATACTTACTGACCGACTAGTTTTCAATCTAGTCGGTCGGAAAGTGTACTATGACCGACTAACGAAAGAAAATGATAGGAGATGGATATTTGCTTGATCTAGTCGGTCTGAGTTCATTTGCTGACCGACTAGATGAGCATCTAGTCGGTTGACAAGAGAACTGAAACCGACTAGAAGAGTCCAAAAGTAGAAATTTGATTTCTCTTCACAAACCACTTGGATGAAACATCCTAACTCACTCATTAGTCATCTAAATTACCCCATAAAACGTCGAAATCTTAAATACGACATTGAAATACGAATTCGATCATAAATTCAAATAAATCACATAAAATTCCCAAAAATTCAATTAATCTAGCATGAATGAAATATCGCGAAATATATTAGCATGTAAGATGATTGAATTGAAATATGAATCCTATATCTCGGATTCACCCATAATCCCCAATTCTCGACGCAACCGCACAAAGGAGTCCTCCTTTAGGGGTTTCGTGAAAATATCGGCGATTTGCTTTTGGGTTTCAACGTACACTAAAATGATGTCCTTTTTAGCAACATGATCATCTAAGAAATGGTGTCGGACATCTATGTGTTTCGATCGGGAATGGTGCACCAGATTCTTTGAAAGAAAATAGCACTTTGGTTATCCACCATGATAGGGCTAGTATCACAATGAATACCAAAATCCTTCAATGTGTGTCTCATCCAAAGAACCTGGGCACAAGCGGCACCGGCGGCAATATATTCCGCCTCGGTGGTTGAAAGTGATACCGAATTTTGCTTCTTGGAAAACCAAGAGACAAGAGAATTTCCTAGAAAATGGCAAGTGCCACTAGTACTTTTCCTGTCGGATTTGCATCCCGCATAATCAGCGTCACTATATGAGACTAACTCATATGTGCTAGATCTCGGATAAAGTAATCCAAAATCTAATGTGTAACTTAGATAGCGAAAAATACGCTTTACCGCTACTAAGTGAGACTCCTTAGGTTGAGACTGATAACGAGCACATATACATACGGCAAACATAATATCGGGCCTACTTGCGGTAAGATAAAGCAAACTACCTATCATACCTCGATATAGACGAATGTCTACATCCTTACCGCCCGTATCCTTGTCAAGATGCGTAGTCGTGCTCATTGGAGTCTTTTTCCCGGAGGCATTCTCCATTCCAAATCGCTTTAGCAACTCCACCGTGTACTTCGTTTGGTGGATGAAGATTGCATCGTTCATTTGGCGAATTTGGAGACCTAAGAAATATTTGAGTTCGCCCATGTGGCTCATCTCAAATTGTTCCTTCATCACATTAGAAAACTCTTCGCAAAGAGCGAAGTTAGTAGCACCGAAAATGATATCATCAACATAAATTTGAACTAATAAAATATCATTATTCGCATGCTTAATAAAAAGTGTTGAATCGGCTTCGCCCATTTTAAAATTCAAATCCAAAAGAAAATTCTTTAGGCGATCATACCAAGCTCGAGGAGCTTGTCTCAAACCATAAAGAGCTTTCTTTAGTTTAAAAACGTGATTTGGAAATTTTTCATTTACGAAGCCTGGAGGTTGAGAAACGTAAACTTCCTCAACGACATCTCCGTTTAAAAATGCACTTTTAACATCCATTTGAAATAATTTAAAATTCTTATGGCATGCAAAAGACAAAAGTAATCTAATTGATTCTAATCTAGCTACCGGAGCGAAAGATTCTTCGAAATCGATACCTTCCTCTTGACGATAGCCTTGAGCTACTAACCGAGCTTTGTTCCGGACGACGACTTGGTTTTCGTCGGTTTTGTTCTTGAAGATCCACTTTGTCCCTATGACGGTGTGGTTCTTCGATGGCAATGGAACAAGCTCCCAAACTTCATTCCTTTCGAATTGAATGAGCTCCTCCTCCATGGCTAAGATCCAAGCGCTATCTTCGCATGCTTCATTAATATTCTTTGGCTCTATCGATGAGGCAAAGGCACAATTTGCGAAGTGGTGAACTTG
The DNA here is from genome assembly GCA_030789695.1 of Scilla litardierei. Taxonomy (NCBI): domain Eukaryota; kingdom Viridiplantae; phylum Streptophyta; class Magnoliopsida; order Asparagales; family Asparagaceae; genus Scilla; species Scilla litardierei. The sequence goes on along the minus strand of JAULAV010006808.1, from coordinate 6,757 downwards.
GGATCTCGTCTTGACACTATCATAGATATTGCCAATGACTTGCTCATGGGGATGGTCACGAACCGAATGAAGCCGTTTGGGAATACCTTGATCACTTGGAACATTCTCAACAACTTCATTAGTTGGGTTAGTCTCAATAGAATCAATAGAATCATTAGACTTAGAATTATCAAACGAATCACATAAAACATCCATAGAATCATTATCATTTGAAATTCTAGTTGGAACAAATCCTTCATTAAATGAGACATGAAGCGATTCCTCGATCGTTGAGGTTCGTTTGTTGAATATCCGGTAGGCCTTGCTACGCGTAGAATATCCAACAAAAATCCCCTCATCGGATCTCGGATCGAATTTGTCCAAACTACCATATGTGTTCTTAATAAAACATTTCGAACCAAAAACACGAAAATGTTTAACTTGAGGCAACCTACCAAACAACAATTCATAACAAGTTTGTTTAGTGCCGGGCCTCAAAAGTATTCTATTAAACACATAGCAAGCGGTGTGTACCGCTTCCGCCCAAAATTGATGGCCAAGTTGGCTATCATCAAGCATAGTGCGAGCACACTCCACTAGCGTCCTATTCTTTCTCTCAACTACACCATTTTGAGGAGGTGCACGAGGGAAAGAGAAGGTGTGAGTAATACCAACTTCATCACAAAATGTCTCAAAAGACTCATTCTCAAATTCACCTCCATGATCACTATGAATAGTGACAATGGTGGTTCCTAAGAGATTTTGTACTTTCTTAACAAAAATTGTGAAGTTTTCAAAAGCTTCATTTTTATTACACAATGAAAATACCCAAGTAAATCTTGAATAGTCATCTACGATGACAAGTCCATACCTTGCATTTCCTAAGGAAGCTACTCTAGTTGGCCCAAATAAATCTAGATGTAATAGCTCTAGTGGCCGTTTAGTAGAGATGCTTTTCTTAGGTTTAAATGAAGATTTAGGAAGCTTGCCGCGTTGACAATAATCACAAAAACTTTTCTTTTCAAAAACAAGCTTCGGAAAACCTTTAATAGAATTCAATTTTGAAAGCTTATATAGTGTTCCAAAGTTCACATGTCCAAAGCGTCGATGCCATAAGTGTTGCTCACTTGTGTTGGCAACGAGACATTGTTCATATGACTTAGGAAGATCCAAAATATAAATGTCTTTACGACGAGTTCCGGAAAATAATAATTTTTCATTATCCTTTCTTAAAATATGACACAATCCTTTCGCAAAGCTAACTTTGTAACCTTTGTCACAAAGTTGACTTATTGAAATAAGATTATGATTTAAACCACTAACAAGATAAACATCACTAATTAATGGTTTAGAAGGGTTACCGACTTTACCAACACCTATGATGGTTCCGCTCTCGTTGCCTCCAAATACGACGCGGTTTCCATTCGCAATGGGAACCACTCCGGAGAGCAAACGAGCATCACCCGTCATGTGTTTGGAGCACCCGCTATCGAGTATCCAATTCCCTTTGGAGCTAAATTTAAATTTGATGCTCCTTTTCTTTTTCTTTTCCTTGAGTACCTAAAGATAGACACTTTCATATCATGGTACCCAAGGTCATTGGGTCCAAGGGATTAGACCTTTGGAAGCCAAGTCCAAGTGGACTTAGACTTCCCCACATAATTCTTACTATGCACAACATCCGAAAAATAAGCATTCATGTACATTTGTTTTTCGTCCATGCTTGTGTCCTTTGGGCTCCAAATAGTGAAAATTTTGGGAGCCATCATCCTATTGGGTGCATGCATGCTACGTTGATTTCTACGTGATGCATGTTGTGGATAGGCATACGGGACATGATGGAATGGTGCACGACGAGAATTATTCATATGATGAGGTGGGTGTACATATGCATGTGTGGGAACACGTGCGTGAGGGTGTCTCACTTGGTGTGCACGTGCCCGAGAATGTGTTGCATAAAAATCATCATAAGTGTGAGACGGTGGAGTAGGACGTGTGTTCCTACGTGGCATGGTATTGGTGTACATGTAAGCATGCCCCTTCTTTGGAGGTCCACCCAATGTGGGTTTCTTTCCGAAAGAGGGTGTGGACGAGGTGGAAGCACCATTGGAAGATGAACTTCCAATAGAGTGTTTGCTCCCACTCGTTGAGGCTTCGGAAGTTGGCCTAACAAAAGTAGTGACCGACTTGGATGAATTTCCCATCATATACCCCAAGCCAATGTGGTGTTTGGCCGGAAGTAAATCTTTTAGGATATTATCCAAATGGCCCTTACCCTTGTTGAATTTGTTGATTCGGCCCAATGTGTCCTCATATTTCTCTTTGAGAGAACGCAAAGAAGTATCCAAAGCGGATATTTGCGATGTGAGCACATAAACACGAGATTTAAGATTCTCGTTCTCAATACTCAAAGTCGAGTTTTGAGAAGTTAAATCCGCTATCTCATGTTCTTCCGCATCCTCAATGCTAACATGTTCAAGTTTAGATTTGAGATTCACAATCTCATTTCTTAACTCTTCAACAACGGTGTCGTTGTTGGTGATGATATTCTTAGGCGATGTTTGAATGCTAGCTAGGTCATCTTTTACCTTAGTATATCTATTTACTAACTTAGTGTATTTTGACCAAAGTTGAGAGTTAGCATTTCTAATATCATCCATCGTTACCTCATCGCTTTTGTCATTACTATCATCGGAAGAGGAGGATCCTTGATTGTTCTCCTCTCTTGCCATGAAGCACATATGTGCTTGCTCCACTTTCTCATCATCCGACTCTCCGCTTGAGGAATCCTCGGAGTCGGTGAAGGTAGCTCCGACAAGTCCTTTCTTGTACCCCTTTTTGTATTTCTTGGACTTATCGAATTTTGGCGCCTTCCACTTCTCCTTTTTTTTGTTGAGAGGACACTCCGCTTTCATGTGTCCTGGCTTATTGCACTTGAAACACAAAGGAGAGGAAGAGGCGTTAGAAGAACCAAATTTACCTTTGGTCTTGAAGTTACCTTTCCGGAAGAAACGGTTGAACTTCTTGGCCATGAGTGCCATGGACTCCAAGTCCAACTCGTTTTCCGAGTCTTCATCATCGGAAGATGTGGATGAAGCCGCCTTGAATGCAATCGCCTTTTTCTTAGGCGCATCTAGGTTCAAATATGACTTCATCTTTTCTTGTAGCTTCACCTTGCTATCTTTGCGTACCTCGTATGACATCAAAGTACCCATTAGTTGAACTACGGTATATTTGTTCATGTCATTACCTTCCTCGATGGCGAAGGTACGTTTTTCCCAAGAAGAGGGAAGTCCTTCAATAAGCTTTAAGCACTTCTCCTTTTGAGTGTAGATCTTGCCGAGGGCCTCTAACTCGTTTATTATGTCAACGAAGCGAGCGTAATATTCTTTCATCTTCTCGCCCTGTTGCATATGAAACATTTCGTAATCTTTGGTTACGACAACGAGTTTAGAGTCTCTTACCCGACTCGTCCCTTCATGTAGTATGAGGAGAGAGTTCCAAATTTGATATGCACTCTTACATGTGCATATCTTATTGAAGTCCTCGGGCTCCAATGCGCATTGCAAGGCGTTCATTGCATTGGCATTGCTTACCTCCGCGGCGACCTCCGCGGTAGTCCATTTCTCAAAATCTTCTTCTTCGGGCTCGATGTACTCCTTCATTGTAGTCCTCCATAAAGATGCACTTCGGAGGAAGGTTTCCATCCGACATTTCCAGTACCCGTAGTTGGTACCGTTGAAGAATGGAGGCCTTGTAGAGGAATGTCCTTCCATCACCGATGACGCTCCTTCACGGTTCCTGAAGGTGTCGTAGTTGGAAGGTGGAGGCACGGTCTTGTTGTCGTTGGCAGACATAGCTGAGTATCTGGCTCTGATACCAAATGTAATGCCCTACCAGCTACTGCACAAGTACTAGAGGGGGGGTGAATAGTACTTTAAAATAATAAGGCGAATTATTCCAAATTAAATTGCACACAACTACCAAGTCAATTTGCGGAAGCTTAAATTGAATGACAACAATGAAATTAACAATGCTAACAAACGATGTTAATGGGTTCGGATCCACCCAAGTCTCCCCGACTTGTTCCCGGTGATCCTACGTCCCAACCACCCGGATCCCTTCCGGATACTTGAGTTAGAAACCCTAACTCAAGATTTCCACTATGAATATCTTGTGAAAAACCTTCACAAGATCAAATCATACATGCAATAGCAAACGTGAATCCCACAACCCGGGATCACAACCTTCTCTCACAACCGAGAGAATCACAAAGCAATATTAAAGAGTTTAATATGAAATAAACAAGCTTACTACAAAATCCTATACCTTGAGTTTTTCTTACCCAATAGGTGGAATGAAGGATTTGAGGAAGATGAAGTTACCAAACCCTAGCACCAAGGAAATGAGCAGCAATGGGTGCCTAGGGATGATTTGGAAACTTGAATCAAGCAATAGCTTGAAGAGCTCACCAAGAACAAGCTTCTCTCTAGATCTAGAAATGAGAGAGAATGGGTTTCTTGTGAGGAAGAGAGCTTTAGATTTGAGGGAGAATAGCTATCTCTTTAGAACTCAATGAATCTCTTAATGGCAGCTCTGTTGAAGATAGAAATGACCTAGGTTCGTATTTATAGGGTCCCATAAAAACAAGTTAGGTCAATCTCCAACGGAAAGAAATCTGTGAGAATTAGTCGGTCAAAGAACACTCACTGACCGACTAGTTCATCAACTAGTCGGTCAGTCACAAAGCATGGACCGACTAAGAGCAGATCTGAGAAGAGATAGAATTTCAGACCTAGAAATCTAGTCGGTCCAAGAACACTGTCTGACCGACTAGTTACACAACTAGTCGGTCATCCAATGAACGTAGACCGACTAAGAGGCAAAACAACATAGTCTGAAGGCAAGTTGACTTAGTCGGTCCAAGAACAAAAGTTGACCGACTAGATTGTCAACTAGTCGGTCATCAAACGTTCTTAGACCGACTAACGGTAAACAGTAGCTTAGGAGAATTTTAGAGTGAACAGTAAGTCACAACTAGTCGGTCAAAGAAGCATCACTGACCGACTAGTTCACAAACTAGTCGGTCGGTGAGTCAATGTAGACCGACTAACTGTAAACAGTAAAGTCCAAGAATTTAAGGAATGAAACTAGTCGGTCCAAGAACAGTTGCCGACCGACTAGATCACCATCTAGTCGGTCAGTACTTGTTCTTGTACCAACTAACATGCACAACAAAGTCCGAATCGAAGCGCGACGCTTCGAGGAAGTTAGAATGAACTTGTGCAAGGATCCTAGAGCTACGAAATGAGCGTAATGAAGATATAGACGTAAGATATACTCAAGGCTTAACATTCTATATATCGAAGCTAAAAGACTATAAATAAAACCTTAATAAACGGTCTTCGATAGCTTCGATTGAATCTTCATATTTTCCAAAGCGTCGCAAGAGCTTCAACGAAGCTTTAGGCATGAATATGAGCTTTGGAAAGTGTTGAGATGTCGCTTTGAATGTTCACGTGAAATTGGCGACGATCTCCAATACTGCGCTCACAAATTGTTAGTTCATGAATTATTTATGTTTGCTCATCATCCAAAACCAAATCCGGAGAGTCCAATATTCAACATTGGGTTCCGGCCGTTTCGTTTCATTCTCGGATGCTACCAAGACCGAAACCCCTCCTCTTTCTCGGTATCGACCGGAACCCTATGGTTCTGTCCAGTTTCGGTCGGAATCGGTCGAAACTAGACAGAACCATAGGGATCCGGCTTGAAGACGAAGAAAAATACGATCCAAAATCGAAAAATTAGAAGAAAAAACAATAAAAACTGAAAAAAGAAGAAAAAGAAAAAAAGGAAGAAGAAGAAGTGAGAACTTACCTTGCCACCGCGCCTGCTCCTTTGCTGCCTCGCCTCGCCGTGCCGCGTGCTCCCTCGCCCTGCAATGCCGCCCCCGCCTCACCCGTGAGAGAGAAAGAGAGAGCAGACCGTGAATAGAGTAAAAGGAAATGTCGAACTTGTAAATAAGTGGTATGTGCGTAGGATATTTTATGGCAAACTTGTAAATAAGTGGTATGTGTACAAAGCAAATAGCAACAATATGCATGGTCTGGATCAAAATTGACCTGAAACAATGTGCTATCAGAGTCAAATAGACCCATTAAGAAGCATATAAAGCAAACAGCAATAATGTACACGTTTTGGATCAAAACAGACCAAAAAAGCAGGGTGTTGTGTTATACGGCGAAGGCCTAAAAATCGCGACACAGCACAGCGGAATAACTCAAGATCGTAGGGATCGGGGATGAAGAATAAGCAGCGAACAAATAGAGCACAAATAAGATTATTTTTAGGCCATGGACGGCCAAGGGGGAACATGTTAGGAACCAAGATAAAAAGACAATTTTTTATAGATAAAAAGTAGCCAAACACGATAATTGAGCGCAAAATAGGTGCGCTCTCCTCCCAAGACGCCTAAGAGGACGTCCGCACTCATTTAATCTAAGAACTAACCTAATGACGCTCAATAGAAAATATCCAATATCAAGCATGAAAATCACAAATGACGGCTAGCCCTATAAATAGAAGAAACTAGGGTTTCTAGGCTAATGGGGCGCGGGCGCGCAATAGGAGGAGGAGGGGGCCGGCGGCTACAAGGGCCCGGCCCACGAGTGGGGCCGGCGGGTTAGACCCGCCAGGTCTAACAATACTCCCCCAAAGATCCACCTTGTCCTAAAGGTGGTGTAAGTACTGGCGACGCGACTCCGAGTGGGAGTCG
>JAULAV010006807.1:0-27517 GCA_030789695.1 Scilla litardierei | reverse complement strand
ATATACACAATCTATTTGAATCTAGATATATTTCAAACATATCAATAATGCATGATGAGGTATCTTGCTTGACAAGATCATGAGATCCTATGTAGTTTTAAAATTTTACATAAAAGAATATTACTACTTGGGATTTTTAGATATTGGTTCTCAAAATTATGTTTATTTCGATATTGATCCTTCAAATCATATAATTTGTGATTCAGTCCCAACAATCTGGTAAGTTGTTAGAAAATAGTCCCTATGTTAACTTCTGTTCAAAGTGAAATTAATGGAATAACACTCATCTCTTCTCACTCTCCTTTTCCGTCTGAACACCGCCCATGAACCTCAATGACTATCACCCCGTCGAGCTCCGCTGCAACCCCCTCACTTCCAATGACTCTTTCTCCCCCCCCCCCCCCCCCCCCCCCCCCCCAATCCTCAAGAAATTCATTTTTCAAACCCTAAACATAAGTCCAGTTCCCTTATTCCCTCCTCTAATCCCTCAAGAAATCCCTCTTCCAAACCCAAACACTAACTCTATCCCCCTCCTCCCTCTAATATCTCAGGAAAATCCACCACCCCTAACCACAAATATATCTCCCTCCTCCCTCTTCTTATCCTTAAATAAATCCCTCCTGAACACATACTAACTCTTCTCCAATCTTCTTTCAACCTCCATCAAACCCAATCCCATCATCTCCTCTAAGGTCTTGCCTTAACCTTAACCCAAAACCAACTCGAAACCCAACCCAATTTGATACAGAACCGAATTTATTCCTAACTCAGAGGCTTAACTTACGTCTGGTTCGTTTCTAACTAGATCCGAGTCAAATTTGGGATGGAAACTGTTTTAAAACATTGTTTTCTAATAGTGTATTAGATTTGAAAGACCAAATCGATGTTGTTTGGAATGCTACTATCAAAATTGACATAATTTGGAGGACATATATCTAAAAAACTCTTGAAAAATTGACATAATTGAATGTACAACGCATTGTTTTATTTGATTTGTTAGTTATATCTTCGTATATCAAATTCGTATCTAGCAAATATAAATATTGTTGTGCACCAACGCACACCATAGCGGAAAACACAAGATCGTCGAGGACCGAGGACAAGGACAAGCAACACAAACAAACGAGAAGTACTAAGAGAGCCACCGAGGTCGAGCCGTAATTACTTTCAAGTCAGTGGTCCTCCCACAACACAGCCTTGAAACTTTTTTTTATAAGTACTCTGTTTCTCTGATCCTCCTTGTATAGCCACGGTATTCTGCCTATTTTTCCTACAATTTGAAAGCAATTAAGCCGGTATTATACTTTGGCTACAGTTGCAAGCAATTAGTAGAAGTTTGCAACTTGATATATTTTTTGTGCCACATAAACATCACTTATATGCATAGTGAGCCATCGTAAAAAAATATTTGGATATCTTGGTATTGTTACAGTCAAACGATACAACTTACTGCTATTGCTGATTTATCAAGTTGCTACTGCTGTGACTTACTCGTGTAGCTTGACATAACTTTTAGGCCGATTGGTATTGAAGAAGTCGATCATGTACATGTTACACTGCAAAGCTCTTCAGAATGAAGCAACTCTAATTATGCAATATCTGTTTGAGTGCTTGGGTATATTTGAATATTAATATGACTCTAATTCATATCGATCTTATGCGAAAAATTGTAGTTTTCAACTGAGCAATAAATTATTGCAGTTTAAATCATATTAGCTTTGCGATCCCAATGAAATGTAGCTATCATCATCTTTTGTTATTACAAGAATGCATGAGCTGAACTTTGCATCCCATCAAATTGTCAACAAAAAAACATTCGATGTTTAGGTTAACAAATATGCTAGTGCAATAGAAACATCTATTATACAATTCATGAAGTTTGTCCCACGTGGCAGTTTTGTCATACGTAGCAGTTTTGTCCCAGACATATTTTTGGTTGCTGACTGGGACGCCAAGTGGGGGCTGGGTGGGGTTCTGGACTTGGGTTTGGGAAGGGTATTTGGTTATTTTTTTGCATTTTAGTCCTTGCTTTTCCTCTTTTTTTTTCCCGAACCTCCTCACACACACACACCCCCACGCTTTTTGCACTTTGGCAACCGCTTCTCTCCGCATTTGCGTCCGAACGACGACTGTCTCCGTGCCCTCCGGGCACGGGTTATGACTAGTGCACATATAACTGTGTTCTTTGTGTTTGTGATTTTGAGGAGAGATTATTTGTGGATTTGGAGGACTACCTTATCTGACTCGGGAGAGATTATTTGTGCATATATAACTCTATGTCGATGTGAGAATTTGACACATGTTTCCATGTTCACCAGTCTTAGTTCTTTATTGACCTCCTACTCTTGCATATGTCAAACATACACTTGTGTGAGAAATTGTAATATTCATATAAATCCATATGTGCTATTTTTCTGATTGATGTTCCTTGAGATATTCTGTTGAAGTATGTGGCCTGCTAAGTTTTAGCTAGCAATGAATTGAAAGTTGAAAACCCACTCTGCATGGAAACGGAATACTAGTATTTGAAAGTTTTCTAATTATGAAATGTATGCAACTTTATGAATGAGATGAATATCAAAATGAAAGAATCAGACAAGAAAAAATTAAGAGGAGATGGTTGGGGGGTTAGGGTTTCGACGCTAGCTAAGGAGGAAATTTATGATTACTCTAGGTTCACTAGGGTGTACCTTCTTAGATCTAAAGGTGAAATAGAAGAGATGTTTATTATATACAAGGCCGGAGCAGAAAACCAACTTAATAAGAAAATCAAGAGAGTTAGGACTGACAGCGATGGAGAAATAGTACCAACACCCTGAAAGGACGATTGTAAGAAGAATGAAATTAAACATAAGTTTAGTGCCCCTTACTTACCACAACAAAATGGTATAGCTGAACGTAAGAATAGAACCTTGAAGGAAATGATGAATGCTATGCTTTTAAGTTCAAAGATGCCTGATAACATGTGGGGGAAGTTATTCTTTCATCTTGTCATGTTCTTAACCATGTATCCCATAAGAAACTAGACAAGACATCGTATGAGATGTGGAAATGATATACTTCCAACCTGTATTTTCTTAGAGTATGGGGGTGTTTGGCTAAAGTATGCCTACCTGCCTTAAGAATTCTAACATTGGACCTAAGACCTATAACACTGTATTTATATGTTATTCTCATCATAGGTGATGAGTTGTGTTTGCCTTTATGATAGAAGAAGACCCATAAACTTATGATAAGGAAATGAGATCCATTGATGCTAGTTTTTGGAAATGGGCCATTAAAAGCGAGCTTGATTCTATTGTTTCTAACCAAACTTGGAAATTGTCTGAGTTACATAAGATAGTTCAAAGCTAGACTTGTGATTAGGGGTTTTGCCCAAAAGAAAGGCTTAAACTACTTTGATACTTATTCCCATGTGGCCAAGATTACTACGATAAGGAATCTAATTGCCTCAGCTGCAATTCATGAGTTAGTTGTACATCAAATGGATGTCAAGACAGCCTCTTTACATGACGACTTAGAGGGAGAAATCTACATTGTCCCAACCCGAGGGGTTTGTAATTGTTGGACAAGAGAATAAGGTATGCAAACTTAGAAAAATCTATATGGTCTAAAGCAAGCACCTAAGCAATGGTATAAGAAGTTTAACAGCATTTTAGTGAGGAATGACTATATTGTGAATACATCTGAATCCTGTGTTTATTCTAAACTAATAGGATTAGATTGTGTGATTATATGCCTATATGTAGATGGCATGTTGATTTTTGGGAACAATCTGGACGTTGTGAAAGATGCCAAGAATTTCTTGTCATACCAATTTGAGATGAAAGACCTAGAAGAAGCTGATGTAATTTTAGGGGTTAGAGTTATTAGAAACTCCAGTGGCATCTCCTTGTGTCAATCTCATTACGTTGAAAAAGTGTTGTAAAAGTTCAACTGTTTTGAAGTTGTGCCTGCTAGAACTTCCTATGATCCTAGCATACATTTGAAAAAGAATTTGGACGAGAGAGTTTCCAAATCTAAATATGCTAATATCATAAGAAGTATGCCGTTCCTCATAAACTGCACTCGACCTGATATACCATATGCAGTTAGTAGGATAAAAGTCGTTATACACACAACCCTAGTAATTAACATTGGAATGCACTTCATCGTTTGCTAAAATACCTGAAAGGAACAATTGATTGGTGTTTACATTTTAGCACATTTCCTGCAGTTTTAGAAGGATTTTATGATGCAAACTGGGTTTCAAGTATTGATGAAATTAGTTCAACTAGTGGTTTTATTTTTATTTTGGGTGGAGGTGCTATATTATGGAAGTCATCCAAACCGACATGTATAGCACGATCCACCATGGAATCTGAATTCATTGCTCTTGAGTTGGCAGGGCAAGAAGCTGAATGATTACGGAACTTGTTAGCAGCCGTCGCATTGTGGGGGAAAAATCTGCGTCAGTTTTCATTCATTGTGATTCTCAAGCAGCCATTGGAGTTGCTGAAAATCGTGTCTATAACGGGAAGAAAAGACACATACGCATCATACACGGTGTGGTTAAACCAAGGTTTGAGGTTTCGGCCGATACCCTTGGGTATCGGTCGTATCGTTTCGGTATCGGCGGGTAACGAGACCGAAACTAGGGGTCAGTTTTTGTATCGACCGATACTGGCCGATACCAGCCGATACCGACCGATACCGTTCAGTATCGATCGAAGACAGAGAAAAAAGAATGTGTAATTTAATAAAAATTCTCAAAAAAACCCAAAAATGAGATATTGACACGCTATTCACACCCCACATTTGTCTAAACATATTATGCATTATTTACAAGTTTGCCATATTGTAACTAACGAGCGAGTGTTTTTAGCTAAATGGTTAACGTGAATAGCATATTTTAAACTAATATTGCTCATAATTATGTTATAAGTTACAAATTATCTTTATTAGTTTGCCATTATCTTATTAGTAACAAATTTTAACTAATATTGTTAGTTACATGTAACTTATAATTTTTGAAACTACCAATACAGACGAACCGAAACTCACTTTCGAAACCGTCAAAACGAGTGATACCGAAACCGAAACCTAAATTTTCGAGAGAGCAATATCGAGACCGAAACCTCAAACCTTGGGTTAAACAACTCCTGGAAAATAGAGTAATTTCTTTAGAATATGTGAGGTCCGAAAGAAATCTTGCAGATCCACTAACAAAGGGTTGCCAAGGAGAGTGGTCCTTTGATTCATCGAGGGGGATATGGCTAAAGTCCATGAGTTAAGATAATATGGTTGATACCCAGTGTGGTCTAACGAAGCCATATGATTCTTAACATACACTACATTTCCATCCCTATGACATGTGGTAGTGTTTTTAAATCCATAGCCAAGTTTTGGTGGTACTATTGAGAAGCACTTGATGGATTCACTTTGAGATAAGTCCATAACCAGTTTTGGTGGTGCTATAGAGAAGCACTTGATGTACTCATTATCTGTTGAGAGGTTGAGCAATATGCTCTTAATGGTTCCATATCCTTTGTGATGGTGCTATAGAGAAGCACTTGATGGACCACCTACGTGTGCGTGTGAAGGTTTGGCCGCTTTCTATGAAAGACAAGGGCAGTCTTTCTAGAGTACTCATGAGACCCAAGGTGTGCGCATGGCCTTAATGCACTTGATTTGTATCACGGAGTTTGCACATACTCAAGTTTCAATACGTGTTGTGGGGGTCTCCACCGAACTCTAATGAGTTCAAGAGAAATTCACTCATTAGGAAATAAGTTGTTGCCTCACTTCACTACGTATCAATTCAATCGAAAGACATTGATACTTAAGTATATATCCTTTCATTATCCAGGATTCTTTGTTTCTTTTCTCAAGCCATTAGTGAGGGATTGTTGGAAATAATAGGCTTTCAAAACCTTTGTTTCGCTCGCACTATTCTTTTTAGTCCCACATTGCTTGGGCAATTTGCCTTGGAGGAGTTTATTAGGAGAGTTGTAGAGACTTGGGATGTGCCCCAAGGGGTACGACACTTTTGTGAAGGATAGAGGACCTACATGGTCATGTGTCCACCACACACGCGCATGCCTTTCCTTTTTTGGATGCCATGACTTTCCTTTTTTGGACCTAGCCCATTGATATCGTATTCAAAACCTCTCCTTAATATGCGATTAAAGCTTTGTTTTAATACGCAGCATTCTGATAGATCCGAAAAGAGGAATCCAACGATTTGATAATCAAAGTAGAAATATAGTAGCAAAACAAGATAAATGAATACAAAAAGGTGTATTCTCCTCCCAAGACGCCAATAGAGGACGTCTGCACTCGTCTAAACTAGGAAAGCACTCCAATATTCAAATAATAGCATAAGAGACAAAGTGAGGGCTAGCCCCATATAAATAATAGAAAATAGGGTTTCTTGGGCTAGGGGCGCGCGGGGGGGCTAGGTGGGCCGGTGGCTTGGGCTTGGGCGCAGGTCCTTCGGTGGGAATAGACCCGTGTCCCATCAAATTCAAATCCTCCTTAATATGCGATTAAAGCTTTGCTTTAATACGCAGCATTCAAATCCTCATTTTAATTCACATTAATATTTGGCCGTTTAAATTTTAAATTCTTATATACCTTCTTCATTCCTCAAGAAACAACATGAAAAAATACGCAGAAAGCATTCTTCACTCAAAAATTTCTTCTCTCTCCCTCCTAGAAAATCTGTACTGTGCAAACTCCAAAGCTATTACCCGCGAGTGGACGCATATAGAGGCTGCTGTGTTAACCTTGGGAGCAACCGGCGCTATCGATTACCACCGAGGTCGAACCGTAATTGCTTTCAAGTCAGTGGTCATCCCACGACACAGCCTTGAAATTTTTTTTGATAAGTACTATGTTTCTCTAATCCTCCTCGTATAGCCACGGTATTCTACCTATTTTTCCTACAATATCCACCTTGCTAAACTTATTAAACCACACCAAAAGACTATATTTAAGGAAACAATTTTCTTCTCCTAAGCAACGTATCCAGAAGGCTGCACTATATACACTTCTCCTACATCACCATTTAACTTGCATGTTTTACACCCAACTGGAACATAAATCAATGTTCATTACATGCTAGAGAGAGACTAACACAGACAGAGGAGTCGACTAACTACAGATAAAGTCTTCAAATAGTCAAATTCATGCGTATGTGAATCTTGTTGCAACCAAGCAAGCTCTATATGTGTCAATAGTACCATCCCATTTATACTTCATAGTAAATACCCAATGATAGCTTATATCCCATCCAGAAGAAGGCAAACCCAACACCTATGTTCCTTAAGACACCAATGCATCCATTTCTTCATCCATAACCTACTGCAACACTGATTCTTTAAATTCCCTTAATAATTATTGGGTATACAAATAGAAGAAAATGACAAAACAAAATGCCGAAACGAAAGGTTAAGACAATCATAAGAGACAAAATGTGATATATGATATCAAATGATTAACATTTTACCCTTATGAAAAGCAATAAAAAATCTAAATCTGACAGACAAAAGTCAGGTTAAGTAATGGAATTATAAGACATGTCGTTACAGATGAAGGATCAACAACAGAAACAAGCATAATGGTCTAGCATACACCTCCAAAGATTTGGAATACTTGGCCTGGATACAGTCCAAAAGCTATTTGAAAAGTACGACACAAACTCAAATGTGACATCAACAGATATATGATACTGATGCGGACGCATCATCTGCCCCCAATTAAGGGGCGGGCCCACCCTTGGTGATGTACGTGCGGCGTAGGAGGCGTGGAGAAACCTCGTAGTAGGGTTAGTGGGTCTAGGGGTATTCTAGTCTTTTCAGACTAGATTAGTAAATCCCCTCTTTTCTATTTATTAGGGCTAGCCGCCTTTCTTATTTTTCTTATGCTTGAATTGTGAAGAACTTCTTAGGCATCTTGTGAAGGAGATTTAGGCTTTTATTCTGTTCAGTTAAAAGCTATGAGATAGGGTTCGTCTCGAAAAGAGCCCAAGTTATCATTGTTCTTCGCTATTTTCAATATAAAAATCCCACCTTTTCATATTTTTTCCACTTTTAAATCTGAAATTATTGATCGATCCACTGGATCGTATCAAATTGGTATCAGAGCGGTGAGATCTCAGGGCGACGGGCACAAGATCGAAGGCGGATATCGTGGATGAGAAGATTCAAGCGCTTCTGGAGGATCTCAATCATGAGATTGAAGAAAGGTTCGAAGGATTAAAGAAGACGTTGAGGGATTCAATCAAGGATCATGCCCACTCGCAGGAAGACATCCAAATCGAACTTCAGGCCATGAGGAGGGAGGCCGCACAAACAAGCCGTGATCTCCAAGGGTTGAAGGAAGCCGCGTCGTCGATCTCGGCCATGATGGCGATACTACAAGCCCTAACGACGGAGAAAGGAGGAGATCGGGGCAAGGGGATCCAAGAGGAGATCCAAGGCGAGTCCACCCTCGAATCAGTCCCCCTAGATCAAGCGGCGACATTGGCAGGTTCCGTAGGGCAAGGCGACGGCTCGGGACCCCCTTCCGGGCTGGTGCGGCTGGCGACAGGCCCCCACGGGCCTGTTTTTCATTCGACGGGCCCATTAGGGCCTATCAGGGGGACACCGGGCTCGCACGGGCCTCCCGAAGCCTGGACGATGCCCAGCGCCCCCTCCGGAGGCAACAGCACCCCCTTCGGGGGCGCGACTGAAGCAGCACTCCTAGCCGGGGATGCGGAAGGGTCGGCACCCCCGACCGGGGGTGCTAGGAGGCCGACGCCCCTGCCGAGGGGGTCGGCAAGCTGAGCTGCCCCTCCCGGGGGTCCGGCGGTACCGCCAGCCCCCTTTGAGGGAGTGGCGGGGTTCACGCCCCATCTTGGTGGAGTTTCGAGGGATGGTGGAGACGGATGGGCATCGGGAGTCGCCATTGGGGCCCCGGCTGGCCAATTTTGGAGACCAGAGACTATTCCACAGGGGCCGAGACCCGTAATCGACCCTAGGCAGACGTTTGAAGGCTTCCCAGGGCGAGGGCAAGGTCCGGGGGGCTATGTAGGAGGCCGGCCAGCGCCTACACAGTAGCACTGAGGAGCTGGGGGACCCATTTTTACATGACCATCGGAGTTTACAGGGTACCACTACCAGCCTGAGGCGTAGGAGAGGCCCGGTTGGCCTGAGGAGTTGTACGGAGTTGACGGGGGAGGACCAGTAGAGGCGTTCGACAGAGGATTTGGCCAGGGAGGTGACCGTGACAGAGATGGGAGACAACAGGGTGACATCAACGCGGATCGCCGACTGATGAAGCTGAAGTTGCCGATATTTGATGGCACGGATCCTGACGGATGAATCTATCGGGCGGAGCGTTACTTCCAGGTGATGAGGTTGACGGAGGAGGAGATCATGCGGGCCATCGGGATCTATTTCGAGGGCAAGGCGTTGGCGTGGTACAGATGGAAGGTGGCACGGACCCCATTTCGCACTTGGGAGGAGCTGTCAGCACTGATCATTGATCGATTCCAGGAGACTCCATGGGGAGATTTCTACGAGCAGTTATCTGCTCTGAGGCAGGAAGGGACGGTGAGAGATTATGTGGAGAGGTTTGAGATGCTGAACAGCCGGGTGAAGGGGGTGACGGATGAGGTTATGATTGGAAACATCATGAGGGGTTGAAGCCCTCTATACGGGCGGAGTTGCGGATGCAGCGCCCGGGGACTCTGAAGGATGTAATGCGCCTAGCCCAGAAGGCGGAGGAGAAGCATGCGGAGGAGAGGAGAATACGAGGAGCTTGGGGAACCCAAAATTCCCGCCCCACTCCTACGGCAGCAACACCGAGGACACCTGCAGCTGTGCCTGAGACTAGAAGGGAGGCCCGCACAGCTACTCTTGATCGACGGATGACGGAGGCGATAGTGAGGTAGAAGCGTGCCAAGGGGTTGTGTTTCCGTTGCGACGAGAAGTTCACCCCTGAGCACAGATGTGCGAGCCGTCTGCTACATATCACCATGGTACCAGACAAGGAGGGATACGTGGGTGATGAGAAGGAGCACGAGGAGGAGTCACCGGTGGAGGAGGAGAAGTCTCATCTAGAATTCGCAGAGGTTTCCCTAAACTCTGTGGTGGGGTTCACTCCGAACCACACCATGAAGTTATCAGGGCAGTTAGGAGATTCGGCGGTGACAATGCTGATAGACAGTGGGGCCACCCACAATTTCATCTCCAGCGGGGTAGTGGAGCGGCATGGTCTGCAGTTGAGCACGCTGGAGAAGTTTACTGTGTTATTGGGGACATGGAAGATGGAGGAGAGCAAAGTTCTCTGCAAGGGCCTGTGCCTGACCTTGCAGGGAGTGCAGATCATGGAGGATTTCTTGCCCTTGAAGCTGGGCAATGTTGACATCATTCTGGGCGTACAGTGGCTGAAAAAGTTGGGAGACATGCGGATGAACTGGAAACGTCTCAGGATGGAGTTTCAGGAGGGGGACCATACGGTGGTGCTCACGGGGGATCCGACCCTATGTTTGTCGCTGGTGGCATTCAAGGCCATTACTCGAGCCTTACGGAGAGAGGGAGATGGATACTTGGTGGAGTGTCGTGTAGCTGGAGTGGAGCAGGAGCCACATACAGGGGTTCCCAAGGAGGTCGAGCAGGTGTTGGGGCAGTTCCAGGAGGTCTTTCAGGAACCACATGAGCTACCGCCGGTGATAGGGCATGAGCATGCGATAGTTCTGCGGGAGGGAGCATCACCGGTGAGTGTGCGACCGTACTATTATCTCCACGTGCAGAAGGATGAGATAGAGAGGATGGTCGATGAGATGTTGCAAGCTGGGGTAATCCAGCCCAGTGTTAGCCCTTTCTCTAGGCCGGTGCTGTTGGTAACGAAGAAGAACGAGAGTTGGCGATTTTACGTAGACTACCGAGCGCTGAATAAGGAAATGGTGACTGACAAGTTTCCTATCCCCGTGATAGACGAGCTATTGGATGAGCTGCATGGTGTAGTTGTTTTCTCGAAGATTGACCTGAAGGCGGGGTATCAGCAGATCCTGATGAGACCAGAGGACGTGCCGAAGACAGCTTTTTGCACCCACGAGGGGCACTATGAGTTTCTCGTCATGCCTTTTGGCTTGACGAATGCTCCTTTCACATTTCAGGCATTGATGAACAATGTCTTCCGGCCATTCCTGAGAAGGTTCATACTCGTCTTCTTTGACGACATTCTAGTCTACAGCAAGACCATGGAGGAGCATGTGGGCCATTTGGAGGTGGTCTTCCGGGAGTTATTGGTGCACCAGCTATATGCAACCCGGAAGAAATACAGCTTTGGCCAGAGACAGAGTATTTAGGGCATGTGGTGTCGGCCGCAGGGGTAGCGGCAGACAGGGCGAAGATAGAGGCGATGTTGGACTGACCGGTACCTACCTCTCTGAGGGCGCTGCGGGGATTTCTCGGACTGACAGGCTACTACCGGAAATTCGTGGGGAGATACAGCACCATTGCACAACCACTGACTGATCAGTTGAAGAAGAATGGGTTCCATTGGGGAGAGGAGGCGACCAAGGCATTTGAGGCCTTGAAGGTGGCGATGACGACAGCTCCTGTGTTGGCACTACCTGACTTCAGTATCGCATTTGTAGTGGAGACTGATGCATCAGGCGTTGGTTTGGGGGCGGTTATGATGCAGTTGGGTCGGCCGATAGCCTATTCCAGCCATGTGCTTTCAGCTAGAGCACGGCTGAAATCTGTGTACGAGAGGGAGCTGATGGCTATCGTATTAGCGGTGCAAAAGTGACGACCCTATCTGATGGGACGGAAGTTTGTGGTTAGGACAGATCAGCGCAGCCTGAAAATATTTACTGGAGCAGAGGTTGGTGACTGAGGAGCATTAGCGATGGTTATCCAAGCTGGTGTGGTACCGGTTCGACATTGAGTACATGCCGGGGTTGGAGAATAAGGCGGCTAATGTCTTATCCCGCAGAGAGGAGAGGGATGCACTTGAGGGCGCTTTCGTTACCGATGTGGTTAGATGGGGAACCCATGCTGCAGGAGGCAGAGGCCGATCCAGAGTTGAGGCAGATCCGTGAGCGACTACAGGGAGGCCGGGAGGAGCCGAAGGGATACTCTCTAGAGGGGTGGAGGCTGCTATACCAGGGGCGGTTAGTATTACCACAGACGTCGGCCTTCGTACCGGTACTATTTCAGGAATTCCACAGTTCGGTGGTTGGGTGACATTCCGGGGTACAGCAGACATATATGCGGATGTCCCGAGAGGTTTACTAGCCCGTTATGAGGAAGACGATAGCCCGCTTGGTTGCCACTTGTGACGTCTGCCAGCGTCACAAGTACATGGCCATGGCGCCAGATGGGTTGCTGCAGCCTTTAGTGTTGCCTGAGCGGGTCTGGGAGGATGTAACGATGGACTTCATCGATGGGCTACCCAGATCGGAGGGGTACACTGTGATATTCATGGTGGTGGATAGATTAAGTAAGTACGCTCACTTCATACCGCTGAAACACCCGTACACGACAGTTTCAGTGGCTACAGCTTTTACTCGAGAGGTGATACGACTGCATGGATCCCAGCGTCCATAGTGTCGGACCGGGACCAGGTGTTCATGAGTGGGTTTTGGCGGGAGATATTCCGTGTCCAGGGGACGGTGTTGAAGAGGAGTACCACCTATCACCCTCAGACGGACGAGCAGACGGAGGTAGTGAACCGCAGCATTGAGACGTATCTGCGGTGTTTTGCGTAGGAGACACCTCGGCAGTGGTATCGGTGGTTGGCGTGGGCGGAGTATTGGTACAATACTTCGTACCACTCAGCAGCATAGACAACACAATTTCGGATGTTGTACGGGAGGGACCCACCAGAGTTGCTTCTGTTTAGAGACAGACAGACACCAGTGTCGCAGGTGGAGGATTACATGGAGGAGAGGGAGAGTATGCTGGAGGAGCTGAAGAAGCACTGTTACTGGATGAAAACTAGAGCAGATGGACATCGTCGTGATATGCACTTTCAGGAGGGAGATATGGTATATCTGAAGATGAGGCCCTACAGACAGAGATCACTAGCGAGGAGACGGAACGAGAAGCTGTCGCTAGATTCTATGGCCCTTTGAGATTTCGGCCAAGATTAGCCAAGTGGCTTACAGGTTGAGGCTGTCCCGACGGCTACGACACATCCAGTATTTCATGTGTCGCAGCTTCGACGTGCCATTGGAGAGCAGACGGTGTCGTCTACGCTACCGCACACACTTACTGATGATATGGATGTGTTGTTGGAGCTATTGGAGGTTTGGGACGTCCGCCAGGAACCGAGTGGGCGCAGGGAGGTGTTGATACATTGGGCAGGATTGCCAGATTGCGATGCAATATGGGAGGCATACAGAGTGATCCAGGAGCAGTTTCTGGACTTCCACCTTGAGGACAATGTGGCTCTTTTAGGGGGTATTGATGCGGACGCATCATCCGCCCCCATTGAAGGGGCGGGCCCACCCTTGATGACGTACGTGCGGCGTAGGAGGCGTGGAGGAACCGCGTAGTGGGGTTAGTCTAGGGGTATTCTAGTCTTTTCAGACTAGATTAGTAAATCCCCTCTTTTCTATTTATTAGGGCTAGCCGTCTTTCTTATTTTTCTTATGCTTGAACTGTGAAGAACTTCTTAGGCATCTTGTGAAGGAGGTTTAGGCTTTTATTCCGTTCAATTAAAAGCTAGGAGATAGGGTTCGTCTTGAAAAGAGCTCAAGTTATCATTGTTCTTCGCTATTTTCAATATAAAAATCCCACCTTTTCATACTTTTTCCACTTTTAAATCTGAAATTATTGATCGATCCACCGGATCATATCAGATACTTACAATGTACAAGATCATAATAAGAAGCACAAAGCACAACATCAGACCAAAAAGGCATAGGAACATTCATTCTAACCAAATGAGTCATGATTACGGCAAGAAGATGTCTAAGTTTTTGTTTAGTAATTCCATTTTGCAAGGAAGTATGAGGATAAGATGTGAACTGTAAAATGCTATGAGATGCACAAAATTTAGAAATATCATTTTGCATAACCTTAATAGCATTATTTGTGCGTGAAATATGAATATTAGTAGCAACCTAGGTCTTTATTTTATTAGAAAATTTTAACAATGTTAAGTACTAAAGACTTATCCTTTAATCGATAAATCTAAATCATCCTTAAAAATTATCAACAAGACTAAGAAATACTTATTACCAAAAGAAAAACACAACTTGATCTCCAAACATTAAAATGAATCAGCTCAAAAGAAAAATGATTACACCTACTAACACATTTAGGATAGGAACACATTTAGGATAGGAAGCACAATAATGCTTTCTTAACTCGCAAGATTCAAACTATAAAGAAGAAACATATGACTCATTAAGCAAAACCACACATGGTATCTAATGAAACAATTGGCCCAACCTATGTGCCACTGTAATATAGCATTAAAAGAAGAAAATTAGTCATACCAGCATGTGAATGACTATCTAGGTAATAGACTATTTCACTGTTACAACCTGAATTAATCTTCATCGAAGTCGAAACATCTGGAAGATACAGTATAACGGAAAAAACATCACCGCATAATTTTTTAAATTTTGTAAGATAACTAATCAATATAAAAGTAACCAAAAATTTAAAAACATATAAGACATCAGACATGGATTGTTAAAGTCCCTGCATGTGCTTGGGTTCTCAAGACCGTCTCTTTGAGTCCCGAGCTTATGTTGCTTCGTCTCCCGTGCTTGTTGCTTCGTCTCCTGAGTTGATGCTTCGACTCCCAGGCTCATCTTGTATAAATAAGAGATGTATCTTGTAGAAATGTAATCAATAAATTAAATACAATTTATTTCTTCACCTCTCTTAATATGTTATCAGAGCTTCCCCAAATCCAGCAAATACTTGGGTTCATGTGAAGCAGACTGTAGAGGGCAAGTCGTCGTCGCCTGTGCACTCGCTGCCGGAACATCCGCCTCCAGTTGCTGCTACTGGAAGACGTTGACGACGTTGTTCCTCCGACCGACGAAACTCACCGTTCCTCGACTGACGCTTCAGCGCGGCGTATTGTCGGATCCTTTCTCCCACCTCGGATTCGACTGCTTCTCTCAAAACCACATCCAGATTCCTCAACGAGAGCCACCCGATCAGACGAACCTCTCATCTCTGCTTCAGATCCCAGCGGCCACCCATCTCCGACAAGATCCGTTTATCCTCATCGGCGAGCCCACTGCACCAGCGAGATCTGGCTGCCGAGCACCCACTCCCCAGCGACATCTGTCGAGGCTGTCGAGGTCTCTTCCTAGCCCTAGGCCCAATCCATCTCTCTATTACTGACCGTCGAGTCCTTTACAGTGGGCGTTGACACCCTACCCCATATTCATAAACATCTCTTCATTCTCACTGAAACCACTCCGATGTTCTCCTCCTCCTGTCATCATGTCTCCTCTCTTCAAGCACACAGATCCTTTCCTCTACAGTTGTTTTTAAATAAATAAATAAAATTATGGCTAAGCCGTACAATTTTCCTGCCGTTGACGTTCAACTTACCGGTGTAGAAAATTATACTGCTTGGGCATTGACTATTCAATACAACATTCGAGCTTTTGGCCTTTGGGGTTATGTTGATGGCTCCATTCCTTGTCCTACCATAACTACCCCGGCCTCCTCATCAACCACATCTACATCAGAAACCTCATCAATTGTTATCAACGCATCTCTTACCCATCAACAGTGGATCAACGTTGACCAACAGATCATGGCTTATTTCATGAGATCTGTGTATGTACCTATTCGCCTTTCTATTGGTCATCTCCTTACATCTCGCGCTCAGTGGTTGGCCCTCTCTCGCATGTACGTGCAAACTGGTGCAGCTCGAGAATATCAGTTACATCAGTCCCTTCAGGATGCTCGACAGGAGGATCGATCTATTCAAGATTTTTACAACCTTCTTTCCAACTATTGGGAAGAACTTCAGTTAATGGAGGTCACTATCCCAGCTACTCTCGCAGATTTTGCCTAAGAGTTTGAACGTCAACGTGATCGTCGGCATTTATATCATTTTGTTATGTGTCTGCGTCCTGAGTTTGAGTCACTAAGTGTACACATACTTCACAGAAGTCCACTCCCTCGACTTGCAGATGCCGTTACTGAGTTCACTTCTGAAGAGATACGACTTCGTCTTCTTCACCCTACAACATCACCATCTACTACTGCGTCGGACTCCGTACTTGCTGCACACTTTCGTCGTCCATTTAATAACAGTAACTCAGTGAACAATAACCAAAGCATGAATTCTCGTGGACATTTTCGCTCGAAAGGATTCAAACCATGTGCCCCTGCTACGCCACTGCCAAGACCATGTCCAATCTGCAAACTCAAGGGACATTGATCAAGGGATTACCCTTCTCGAAATCAAGGATCTCAACATCAGAAAAATTCAATTGCTGCATAGGCCACCTTTGCCATGTCTCATGCTTCACAACCATCACATGAACTTCATACGCTCGCACCTCAACGGATCTCTGAAATAGCTAACATTGTAGCTCAAAATCTTAGTGTTTCTGTATCTTCGTCAAGCCCTGATATTTCTGTGCTTGCTGCCACCTCGGGTAACTCTTCTCCTTGGATATTTGACTTAGTTGCCTCTCATCACATGACCTCAAATTCTTTCATACTACAAAATTGCATTCATATGCCTTTCTTTTATATACACTGCTAATGGCACTCCTCTGACTGTCACTATACGTGGTGACATTACTTCTACTTCTGACACTTCCAATCCGCTTACTCTATCTTCCATTCTACATGTTCCTAAGCTTACCATGAATCTGATTTCTGTTATTCAGCTTGCTGATTCTGGTTGTACCTTTCATTTGATGCTACTTCTTGTACGGTACAGGACACTTACAGCGGCCGAAGGATTGTGATAGGTCGTAAAGTAAATGGACTTTATCAGCTTGAACAACTACATTTACCCCCACTTCCTCTATCAGGTTTGGTTACTCTGCTTCTTTTCTTTGGCATCGTCGGTTAGGACATATTTTCATATCTCGTCTCAAAAATCTAGCTGAATCTGGTGTTTTAGGTGTTTTTCTTTTCAAAATGAGTATGATTGTACGGTGTGTCGTATTTCCAAACAAACTGGTTTACCATTTGTGCAACATGATGGTATTTTTACCGAACCTTTTGATCTAATCCACTCTGATATTTGGGGACCTGCTCCAATCGCATCTATTTATGGTTATCGATATTATGTATCCTTCATTGATGACTTTTCTCGTTATACGTGGGTTTATCTCATGCGGTCTCGTGCCGAACTTTACAATATCTACAAAGATTTTACTGCCATGATTTACACCCAATTTAAGAAAAGAGTAAAAAAATTTAGATGGATAATGCATGTGAGTATGTGTCTTCATCAATGCATGCTCTTCTTAAATCTCATGGTACTTTAGCTCATCAATCATCTCCTTATACACCAGAACAAAATAAAGTCGTTAAACGAAAACATCGTCACAACCTTGAAACAACTCGTGCTCTTTTGAACGGTGCTTCTGTTCCACGACAATTTTGGACGGAAGCTCTTCTTACTGCAGTTCTCCTTATTAATATCACCCCATCTTCTTTATTTCCAGACACCTACCCATTCTCACGTTTACACTCATCTAAATTTGACTATTCCCTTCTTAGAGTGCTTGGTTGTGTTTGTTTTGTATTACTTCTACCCACTGAACGTGATAAATTATCTGCACGATCTACTCGTGTCATGTTAGGCTATAGTCCTAGTCACAAAGGCTATCGTTGCTCTGATCCCACCAGTCGTCGACTATACATCTCTCGTCATGTCATGTTTCTTGAAAATGTATCGCACTTTTCACCTACCATAGAATCTGACCTGTCATTCCTTCATGATCCACCATCTTCAAACACGTCTTTAAATAGTCCTATACTACCCAGTCCACCTTTACATACTACCCACATTCCAACTTTTCCATCTCCTAATGTTGTTCATGTTGATAACGATTCACCACCAGAAGTGACTATTTCCGATGCTCCTTCATTGCCCCCACCATTGTCCCCGCCGCCGCCGCCGTCACATCAACGCAATCCTCCACGAGATCGACATCATCCTCCTTGTTATAGTTGTCTAACAAATTTTTATTCTCCACAATTTGTGTCCTTTCTTACTGCTATTCACACTTTGCAGGAACCTAAGTCTTATATCGAGGCAATTAAGTATCCTGAATGGCAGCATGCTATACATGAGGAACTTCAAGCTTTTCAATGAACTCAAACTTGGGATCTTGTTCCATTACCCTCCAGAGCAAAACCAATAAGTTGTAAGTGGATATTTAAAATTAAAACCAAATCAGATGGCTCTGTTGAAAGACATAAAGCTCGTCTTGTTGCACAAGGATTTTCTCAGGAATATGGTCTTGATTATGAGGAAACTTTAGCCTCTGTCGCCAAAATTACTTCTATCCGCACTCTCATTGCTGTTGCTACAGGCCCTTGTACCAGATGGATGTGAAAAATGCCTTCTTCAATGGTAATCTTAATAAAACAGTCTATATGACACCACCTCCTGGTATTGATGCACCTCCATCTTATGTATGTCATCTTCACCGTGCTATATATGGTCTCAAATAAGCCCCACGTGCTTGGTTTGATCGTTTCCGCACTTTCATGCTATCCATTGGCTTCACATAGCGTATGGCTGATTATGCCATGTTTTATCGCAGTACGTCTCACGGCCATACCATTCTACTATTATATGTTGATGACATGATCATTACCGGTGATGATGTTTCAACCATTCAGTCTTCAAACAACATCTTCAGGCACAATTTGAAATGAAGGATCTAGGATATCTTCGGTATTTTCTTGGCATTGAAGTTGCCTACTCCTCCCGTGGATATCTACTGTCTCAACAAAAATATATTTCTGATCTTCTAACAAGAGTTACTATAAACCCTTCACAATCTGCATCTTCACCCGTGACTACTCCTATGGAACTTAATCTTAAGCTTCGATGCTCTGATGGTATACCATTACCTAATCCTACCAGATACCGCGAGCTTGTTGGTGCCCTTATTTACCTCTCAGCCACTCGTCCTGATATTGCTCATGTAGTTCACACTCTCAGTCAGTTTATGGCTACCCCAACGACAGTTCACTATGCAGCTCTACTCAGAGTTCTTCGATATCTTCAAAGCACCATTACTCACTCTATATTATTTCCATCAGATTCATCCTTGACTCTTCAAGCTTACTCCGATGCTAGTTGGGCTGATGATCCGGACACTTGTCGCTCTACTACTGGATACTGCATTTTTGGTTCATCTCTTATCTCTTGGCGGAGCAAATGTCAAGCCATCGTCTCTCGTTCAAGTACCGATGCTGAGTATCGAGCCATGGCTGATACTACCCTTGAGATCCGTTGGCTGTCACCTTTTGCGAGACATGGGAGTTCGTATTCCTACGCTATTCATATGCATTGTGATAATCAGAGTGATATTTGCATTGCTCTTAATCCGGTCATTCATGACTGTACTCTTAATCCGGTCTTTCATGAATGTACAAAACATATCGAGGTTGACTGTTACATTGTGCGTCAGGAATACCATGATCGGCGTATTTCACTTCCGTATATTGCCTCCAAAGATCAACTTGACGATCTCTTCACCAAATCCCAGACAGTTAATCAGTTACTGCATTTCTTGTCTAAACTCTCGGTAGTTGACCCACCATGAGTTTGAGGGGGGTGTTAAAGTCCCTACATGTGCTTGGGTTCCCAAGGCCGTCTCTTTGAGTCCCGAGCTTGTGTTACTTTGTCTCCCGAGTTGCTGCTTCGTCTCCCGTGCTTGTTGCTTCATCTCCCGAGTTGATGCTTCGACTCCCGAGCTCATCTTGTACAAATAAGAGATGTATCTTGTAGAAATGTAATCAATAAATTAAATACAATTTATTTCTTCACCTCTCTTAATATGGACAATATAGAAGTATCATGAACCACTCCCTGACTAGAAATAATAGATAATGTACCATCAGTTATACGAAAAGAAGGCATGGAAGTAGAAAATAACATGAAACAAATGTGTTTTTAGTACTTGTCATATAGGATGATGTTCTAGAATCTAAAACATAAGGCTCATCAGATAAAGCAATAAAAGCACTAGTATCTGAAATGAGAGTGTGTGTACTAGAATAAGACACATGTAACTGGATAATTGACGGTGTAAAAGTCTCACATACTTAGTATGTGAAATATGTATTGGCAGGGTAAAATTGAAGAATTTATTGAAGAAGAGATACAGAAGGTCCTCTATATTATTTATCCACGCCGAATCAGACCTTTCAAACTTAATCCAACACTTTCAAACATATTATTGTTTCACTCATAGTGAGTACGATGTCATGATCATCTATAAATACATGTTTTTAACTACATTGGCTTTCATGCATGCCTGACTCCAAACTCATGCCCTCGATCTTGACCTTGACCTTGACCTTGACCATGAGCAAGCATAGCAAAATTCTCAGTAATAGAAGGTGTCATAGATAGACTGCAAGACTTAACCCCTAAAAGACTTAACCCCGTAGGATTCCCTGGCTTCTTTCGGTTCCGTAGGAACTCCGAATTTAAGCGTTCGGGGCGAGAGCAGTACCAGGATTGGTGACCTCCTGGGAAGTCATCGTGTTTCCGCGACCCGTGTGCCCTCCCTCCCGTGGTGTGAGATCGAGTGTTCTTTACTACTTTCCGATTAATCAAAAAAGGGTCTTTTAGAACGCAGAATCATTGCTAAAGACAAAGAACTTCTTGTCATCTTCTGTAGAACTAGGAATCAAGTGTCATCAAGATAGAAATCAAACAACAATAATAGTATAAGCAGCCAGACAAGAATCAAGCCAATCAGATAGTGAGGTAGATAGAAGTAGCTAGACAAGAAGCAAACATCGGGAAAGTTATTAGATCAAGTAGCTAGACCAATAGAAGAGAGTAACTAGACGTCATGATGGTACCTGAAGTAAAATCAAACAAGAGACATTGTTTGAACAATAAACTTTCTTTTCTTTTTTAACAGTAATTTTTTGAAACAATAACCATTGCCCTAACTAATAAGTGTTTAACTAGATTATAATTCAGATCTAATGAGATCTGGGGATATGTGGCCAAGATGTTGAGAAGTGGCAATGATGAGGGCGAGTCGATGGGAGGAAGACATCAACAAGGTCGGATCAACAAGAAGAGAACAACGGTAAGATCGAATCAACAAGATGTTGGCGGCAGTGAAGTCAGATCATTAAAATGAAGGTGGTGACAAAGGCATATCAATAGGGGAGTAACGACGAGGTTGGCAAGGTTAGGAAGAGATGCTATTGAAGTCCTTAAAAGATGGCAATATGGTGCTGACGATGATGAGGTGATGATGGGAGTAAGGCATGAGTGTCTTCGATGAGATCTAGGTCATGTGATAATGAGAAAGCGTGTGATGAGAGGAGAGAGCGATGAGGATGAGATCTAGCTCATGCGATGACAAAATCCAGCTCGGATGACAATAAAAAAGAAGAAAGATGTTTTAACAATGGTGGTTGTCTTTGGCGAGAGGGAAGAGAGAGAAAGAGATAAAGAATTAGGATTGGTGTTTGATTAGTGGTAGGGAACACACATTGCTCTGATACCATGTTAGATTCAGAGTATTTAATAAAAGAGAGAATTAATTTCTCATCACCACTTTATCTGTGTGTGTATTAAAAGATAAAAAGGGTAATGACCAATAGGAGACCAAATACATAAAAACTTAAATATATAATTACTACATAAATTTTAACAATACTCGTCGTTGCCGATTTTTATATTAGGTAAAACCACATAGAAATCATTTAATTTTTCATTTGTGGGTAGTTTATATATGCTATAGATTACATATAATAAAACAAGTTTATAATGTAGCTTGGCAATTATTAAATTTGGAGTCCACAACTTAGATCGATATCCCATCAATAGTAGCCTATTGGGAATATTTGAGAAAACCCACCACTGTCAATTATTGTTAAGCATGGTCTAAAATAAATGAGCACACTATAGCAGATCATCTCTATACAGTGCTAAGAAAGAAGAAACTTGCTGGATTATCAGGCATCAAATGAGAGTTCGGTAAAATGTAAAGAGGTAGATTGCATTTAGGATAGGATGAGGAAATACTTGTTTTGAGATTATGTGGATGCGCAAAATAGAATATTGCCAGTTGGAGAAACAATGTTATTGTAGTTAAATGTGATCCAATGATTTGAAGGAATATAACAGTTTCAAATCTAACGAGAAAGAAGCTCTTCTTAGTAGAGCTCAATGGAGAGAGAAATATTCATATAGCCACCAAAAAAGAGCTCTAGCCAAAGGGTCCATCATTGTTGTTTCATTATCAACCACCATGTAGTATGGACACTTCTATCATAAAGTTGTACGCATATAAGACGCCAACACTTCTTGGACACTCGTTGGCTATGTGGCAAACACTTCTCAAACATATCCCTAATTAAATACTATATTTTAAAATTGTAAGGCACTTCACGGACACTTTTATGCATGTCCAACATTTCTCTTACATTCATAAGAGTATTTAGTAGGAAATAAAATATTTTGGTGGGAAAAGGCCGTCAAAATATTAACTTGTATAAAACATAATAAGTTATTTAAATATAATAAGTGTGATACATGAACTACTCTTAAGTATTTGTGTATAATCTAGTGTCGGCTGGTTCCATTTCCTACTTGTTAAGGGATTACCTTGTTGTGTTTCCGTGACCATGCTAATAGGTTGTCCACACTATTCCAAGTTGATGATCCATAAACTAACTGCTAAATGTATCCATTAGCTTCTAGCAATATATATAAGGTTGCCTGAAAGTTAAGAGAGCAAACCAGTCCTTAAAATAAAACCATATCAGAACCCTCTGATTACCCCACGATCCTTTCAAAAGCATCTCACACATACATTTCCAACCAATCCAAATTAAAGCACATATGAAAGTAAGACCTAATCAGTAAGTGGATCTAGTTATTCTGAGGAGAAGGATGGGATCGCAAACTCGCACCTCCCATCCTATTTTAGTGATTTATAGTTGTTTATCCTATACCCCAGATATATCCCTAAATGTAAGGATACAGTCGTAAATGAAGCAGTTAACCCATGTGTATATGCAAAAGTCTAAACAATAATGCCAACCCACAACAAAATCAAAAAACCATTCGCACAAAACAATCTCATTAAAGAAACAAAACATATAAACTGGCTTACAGTAAAGAAGGCCGAAGTTGCACCCAGAAAACTGGACCATAGAGTAGGTTGATTGGCAGCAATAACAGATTAGCTGGGCATTCTAGCATATATCACATCCTTCTTTAAGGTCAATTACCTCTACTCCAACAGGATTCCTGGCTCATAAAGGTCTAGCTGAAGTAATTAAGTGGATCAAGTTGGGCTAGTGACATGATCAGATTTAAGCCTAAATCATACATCGGAATGGAATCAAATAAGATCAATCTGAACTTGATGCTAAATTCGACTCAGTCCACTAGCATAGTGGATCAATAAATGAAAAAGACGGAATCGAGTTTTAAAAATACACATATGTGCATTGCGGTTTATGTTTTGTGTGTGTGTGTGTGTCTCGTGCTTATGCGGTTGTTTTCTTCCATATGTTCATCCCAAAGCGCTTTAGGGCATGTATATGTGTCTTTATGGAATTGATTTGTGCACCCACGCTTTTACTACTGCTCACATACCACTTATTTACAAGTTTGTCATTCAATTATATTTTGCGCACATACCACTTATTTCTCTTTTACCCTCGTCCCCCTCCTCCCCCTCACCACCGCCCCGCCCTCCGTCGCCGCCGACGAGGACTCGAACGATGATTTACTCGGGTTTGAAATGGCCGGTGGGAAAGAGGGAGAGGAGACTAAGGATGTCAGACGAGAGTGGCACTGAGGATGTTGGAAGAGGGGCGACGGTGGGGCGGTGTCACTGTCTGCCGCCGTTCAACCTTCGAGGAGAAGATGGAGAAAGTGTTGGAAACACCGATCTATGACTTATTGTTTGATGATGACAAATATTTGTTAACGATTTGATGTGTGTTAAGTGTTCGCAGGAATGACAAAGGAACGAATACATCAAGATTGACTAAGTCAAAAGAGGGAGTAATTGCTAATCATATAGCAATACGGGGGATGTATGAATGATAATTCATAAAGTATAATGGACCAAGTCAAATGGAGGAGAGATCAATCCAAATCAAGTTGAGAGGTGATCAAATCAATTAGGGATTCTATTGGATTGCCTAGCCTCTCCTAGCCTCTCCTAGCCAAGTTGGACTTGGACCAAATACAACCCCAGTCAAACTTGGCCGCACCCCAACTCCTCCTTGCCTCATGCAACCACCCCTTGCCAAGTTCATCTAGCCGCACATCCCCTTAAAACCCTAGCCTCATCTTATATAAGCTACCATCTTTGAGGATCTAGGGTTCACGGCACCAAAAGACTTCCCAATGCAAAGGATACTTCACGCAAGGAGAGAGAGAGAGAGATGTGCAGCAACTATCATCAACCCCCAAGCAAAACTCCATTACCGCAACTTGCCAAAGCTTAACCATCTTCCACCCAAGAGCTTCAAGCCACCATCATCAAGGGAGATCACCTCACGCAAGGGAAGTCACGCATCAACCAAAGATCCGCACCATTGACATCATATATCGCCGTGCCATCAAGAGAGTTCTGGGGCTGCCGACCGCTGCCATCCACGCGTCATCCAAGCAGAGCATCATGCACGCAAGCATCGCTTACCGAAGAGCTACGTGTGCAAAGGATCAGCTGCCGTGAACCCTCAAGTCGTCGTCGAGCATCCCACTGCATGCCCTAGACCACGCTACCGTACATCTTCTCCGAGCTGCCGTGGAGAGCCGTAGATCAACGCTGAACTGCCGCTGCCGTGGAGTCCCTTGCAAGCTTGCCGCCGAATTCCTCCTGGTCGCCGTCGTCATCCATGTAGCCGTGGCCCTTGTCTTCTTGCTCGCCGTCGAGTCGTTGCCGAAGACGTGTCGTGCTGCCGAAGTCAAACCCACGTACGACATGGAGTCAGGTCGTCACCGGAGAGCCTCACGCCGTGGAGCCAAGTTGAATCCGCCGGAGGAGTTGGCCGTCGAGTTGCCGTGAAAACGAAGCGGCGAAGCCCACGCAACCTCATCTCCGAGCAGTGGTCGAAGAGGAATAGGAGCCTGGCTGACGTGGCTACAGGCAAATTCAAAAGTTGAGTAAAAATTAAAGGGGATTGGAGTTGATGTGCGCACAGACCGAATTATATTGAGTTTGAACTGGAATTGCTATGTGCACAGACCAGAGTGTTATTCGAGTTCGTCGAGCCACAGATTGATATCCAGACGTCAGATCGAAACACCGTTTGCGTCAGACTGAAGCTGACGACGTGCTGATTGACAGAGACGACTACACGGACACGAACTGAGCATTTCTAAACTCTTTACACTTTATATTCGTGTATTAGTGTATCGATCTCTGTAGGAAAAACTTTACCATTATTGTGACATTTTGGGGGACTCGACGAGTTAGGCCTTGTCAATGGTGAGAGCATCTGACTAGGTTGATAGTGTATAGCATGCAGGAGTGCGTACGAGCTAGGTGAGAGTTGATTTGGGAATCTTGACTCATTATAGTTGTACCTTGATTACATATCTATCTAGTAGCTGCTTTCGAGGCTGGAGTAGGTCGTGGGAACGACCGAACCAGGGATATTTGTGCTTACTCTGTAATTGCATTTTATTTACCATGCTTATGCTTATAACGGCGTGTGATTGTTCGTGGGTTGCACGAAAATTTTTATTAGCCTATTCACCCCCGCTCTAGGCTAGGATACAGATCCAACAGAAGGGGCCTGGGGAGGTCGGAAGATGGGAATGGGGAGTGGATAGGTCGGAGGAGGAGGCGGCGAAAGAAGAGGAGGGGTTGGAGAGTTCAGAGGAGGGTGATGTGGGGCTAGGGAGTTCAGAGGAGGGGGATGTGTGTGTGTGTGTCTCGTGTCACCTTCAAAGCGTCGTCCTCCATAGTCACTTTGAACCCTTGTACCTCTAATGAACTAAGCGATATCAAGTTGTACTTCAGGTCGGGCACATAATGAACATCGCATATGTCCCGTGTGACACCATCACGCATCTTTGCATGCTCCATCATCTCCAAGAACTTTACTCCTACTACCTTCATGAAAAGTAGTAAAGTACTCTTTGTGGGGTGTCATATGGAACGAGCAACCCGAGTCAAGCACACATCCCCCCTTCATCATCCCCTCCGTCGCACCAACTAGGACCCACTCATCCACATCCTCGCTTTTGACGATGTTGGAAATATCATCCTTCTTCTTATTGGCCTTTGGACACTCCCTCGCCCAATATCATGATTCCTTGCAAAAGGCACATTGATCCCTCTCGATGTCTGTCCGCGGAGCTCTACTATTGTCACTCGTCTCAGATCTATGGTTCCTTTTGCGGCCTACACCTCTTTCATTGCTCCGACCTCTAACCACAGTAAGCGCTTCGAACCCTTGGCCCCTCATTTTCTCATCATCCTTCTTTCTAAATTCATTACTAGTAAAAGCGTTAGAAACGTCATTGAAGGTGATAGATTCTTTACCATAGGTTAAGATCGAAAAGATGTGCTCATAGTCTTTATGCAGCGAGTTGAGGAGAAGCATCGCACTGTCCTCATCTTTCACCTTGACGTAAATGTTCCTCAAATCTGTGAGAAGTTTGTTGTAGTAGTCGAGGTGTTCTTTAACTGAACCTCCTTACTCTATCTTGAGGCCAAAAAGCTTCGTCATTAGGTGCAGGCGATTTTGAATGTTCTTCTTCATGTACTTCTCACCAAGCGCATCCCATAATGCTATCGCGTTCGTCTCCTCCATGAAAGGGTACTTCTTCTCTTTTGTCAAGTAGAGCAGGATCGTGCCGCAAGCGGTCCGGTTCATCATCTTCCACTCCGCATCCGACATTGTAGTCGGCCTCTCATCTAGTACTTGATCTTGACCAAGTTGGTTCAAGATGTCAAGTAATTCGCATCTCCACATGCTGAAGTTGATACGCCCATCGAACTTCTCAATTTCGAACTTCGTACTGGATACGATAGTTCGTATTGTTGAAGATTACGTCATTGGAGTAGAAGGATTGTCGTCGCCATCTTTGCTTATCTTCTTCGTCTAGATCTTCGTCGCCAAAGCTCTAATACCAATTGTTGTGCGTCAAGCGAAAGCAATCAAACTGTCGAAGTATCTAGCATGAAGAACAAATAGAGAGAAAGCATACAAAAGATTTAGGTCGTCTTAACGACCAAGTGAACATTTCTATTGATTTAAATTAGGAGATACAAAAGGCACTCAACTACTCCTAAGAAATCCTCACAATTGGCTCTCTCAAAAATGGCTCTCAATGATCCTATGTAACTTCC